>CAWUFW010023807.1:0-69407 GCA_963921515.1 Calotriton arnoldi | reverse complement strand
AAACAAATTTTATTATTTCTTTTATCGTCGTAATATTATACTTTACAGGAAGCATGTGGGATGATACTTTTTGAACAAAAGTGCATGGGAATCTGCTTTGCATTACAGAGGTAAACGAGTGTCTTTGCTGTAAATAATATATACACGCTTACAGTGTGTTACATTTCCCATAGTAATTATCACATCACGTATTTGTAAGCCTCACATCTTCCAGTCCATATCTAAGTCCACAATTCTTCACGCTTCAGACTACTACTAAACTAAAAACAAACCCCCAACAAAACCCCTCCTCCCCCCTCCCTGCAGTCCCTTTGTCGACATGTAAATCTACCTTGTATACATATGGCCCATACCGGTATCTTAGCTTACAGCAGCACTATACAATTAACTATTATTGCAATTTACTTATAAGTATATGTCGATCCTGTTCATGGTACACCAACGCTTATTTGCATGTACATCGTTCGGGGCGTTACTATAGATTGCTCTTCCATCTGACTCTACTGAGTGCCCTGAGGGGTGGCAATAGAGTCCAGGTCTTGTGCTTTCAGGGCTTCTAACATAATATCCCAATCTAATGCTATCGGGTTCTTACGCAGGCCCCTAGCCTCCTCCCTCCGGATTTCAGCACTTTCCGCACTGCCCCAGCGGAGCATATCATTATACCACGCACGAGCTGAAGGGGGATTCTTGGACTTCCAACGCATTGTAATTGCCCGCGTTGCCAGTAGCAGCGACAGGTTCACAAATCTGTATTGTACTTTGTATTTGGTGTATGACTTATGAAGACCCAGAAGGCACTCTTCCATAGTATTAGGTATGTTCCTATGTGTGGCTCCGTGCGTGTAACATCTAACCGCATCCCAAAACTCTCATAGGCGCGGGCAAGACCAGACCATATGGGCTAGGTCAGCTCCCTCACAGTGGCATCTCGGGCAGTGATGTTGGGTCTGCGGGAACATCCTATCTAATCTGTGTGGGGTAAGGTATGCCCTATGTAAAATCATTGTTTGAATAAACTTAAATTTGGCATTACAGGAGGTTTTCCGGGGGTGTTCTATGATTCTCTCCCATTCCTTGTCCTCAATGGCCCTTCCTATGTCTTCCGCCCATGCATTGCGTAATGAAAGAAGGGCGATCTCTGTATGTGCCCGAATACCTATATATAGCCATTTTATCAGGTGTCTCCCACGGCCCATATAATGTAGTGCTTTAATCAGTTCGTGGTTGGTGTGTTCCTGTCTTTGTGGAGCCCAATGTGTTTTGACATAATGGGTTAGTGCCGCATGGACCATATACAAGTGTCCCGGTGCCCCCGTCTCCCGAACAAAGTTGTCATGATCCAGTAGCTGCCCATCATTAAATAAGTCAGATACCGTGCTAATTCCTTCTTCCAACCAAGGCGTTAGTGTACGTTTTGTTAGCCTCCCGACTGCTAGTGGTATACCCAATAAGGGGATGTTGCCGGCATACGCAGGGTGCAAGCTTGTGTACTGTAGCGCCGCCTTCCAACATTGCAGAGCTATATGTAGTAAGGGTGGAAGATGGTGAGGGGGCTTGCACCTCGGTAATAGCAGTGTGTGTAGGGCCCCATTACTTATATCTCGCTCCGTGAACCCGATTTCTTGCAGATTACACCCTGCCGTCCAATATGATAACCATTGCAACTGGCAGGCGTAGTAATACGCTCTAAGATCCGGCACTCCTAACCCTCCCCTTCTCGTACCTAGCTGGAGCTTTCGAAGACTTATCCTTCTCCTGCCTTTCCCCCAAACAAGCTCAATAAGTAAGGTGTTTAAGAGTTTAAAGGTAGTTTGAGGGACCAATAGAGGCAGATTCGTAAAATAATAAATCAATTGTGGGAGAATCACCATCTTCGTTATAGCCACTCTGCCCATCACCGACAGTGGTAGCGTGGTCCAAAATGCAACGCTAGAACGCAGGGCACTTATTGCTCTGTTAAGGTTACCTTCCAGCATGTCAGCAGGGGTCCTGTATACATGAATGCCCAGGTACTTGAATGTATGCGGGGCCACCTTTAGTGTCATGGATCCAAATGTAACGTCTGTGGGTGCGGCGTGTTCGCAAAAGAAAAAGGCATGGGACTTCGCTGGGTTAATGGCCAATCCCGATATATGCTCAAAGGTGGCAAAGATCTCCGTGAAGGGGCCAGATCTGACCGAAGGTTTTGATGTAAAGGACAATGTCGTCCGCATATGCCGAGAAAAGGTGTGTTGTAGACCCTATCTCTATACCCAATTCCCGTGTATCTCTACGTAGCCGTAGCGCCAGGGGCTCCAGCGCCAGTATAAACAATAGTGGCGAAAGTGGGCAACCTTGCCTCGTCCCTCTAAATATCGGGTATTCTGCCGATATGTGCCCACCCGTTCGAACGTGGGCAGTAGGTGCGTTGTACAACAATCTGAGCCAGTTAATATACCCCTCTGGGAGCCCAAACTTAGTCAGCGCTTTAAACATGTACCCCCATTGCAATGTGTCAAACGCTTGGCGTAGGTCTAACGATATGCATCCCGCATTAGCATAGCGCTCCGGGGCAGTCAACATAAGGTGGTGCAGCCTCCTAGTGTTCAGAGATGTGCTCCTAGCCGGTAAGAAACCTGTCTGATCTATGTGGATCATCTTGTTCAGAAGGGGCAGAAGCCTATTTGCCAACACTTTACCCAGTATCTTGTATTCCGTCGCTAGTAATGACAATGGGCGATAGCTCGCCATGTCCGTAGGATCCCTACCTGGTTTCGGGAGCGAGACCACCAGTGCCTGCGCCGTGGTAAGGGGTAGTGCCCCTTCCTTCAGCGCTGTATTATATAAGTGCACTAGGTTGGGTAAGAGTGAGTCCGTAAAGGTAGTGTAAAATTCCACGAGGTAACCCGTCTAGTCCCGGCGTTTTATTTCGCGGGAGCCCATTTAGTGCTATCTTAATTTCCATTGCTGTGATGGGACCTGCCAGTCCTTCCAGGGCTTCCGCTGTCAGCTGGGGATAGGATAGTGCCTGTAGAAAGTCATCTGTGCAATCCTCCTCCCTATCCAC
Source organism: Calotriton arnoldi (assembly GCA_963921515.1). Taxonomy (NCBI): domain Eukaryota; kingdom Metazoa; phylum Chordata; class Amphibia; order Caudata; family Salamandridae; genus Calotriton; species Calotriton arnoldi. The sequence continues at coordinate 66,358 of CAWUFW010023807.1, read as the reverse complement.
AGGCTTGTTGTATAATGAGGCATAATACTGTCAGAAAGCTGCATTAATGTCGTTTTGGGTGTGCACCGGTTTGCCCGACAGGGTAACTACTTCATTGATCACAATTGTGGGGGAGTCCTCTCGCAATATCTTCACTAACAGTGTCCCCGACTTGTCCGCCTCAGAGTGGCACAGCTGCGTGTACATCTGATAGTCTATGAGTCGGAGGGAGTCTAACAACTCAGCGTGCCTGATACGCACTTCTTGAAGTGGCACCTGCTTCTCTTTGTCATGTACTGCTTCCTGTTCCAACTTGTCCATCTTGTGTTCTGTTTCCACGAGGGATTTTTGAACCTCCTGCCTGGCTCCCACTGTCATACTTATTGCCCTACCTCGTATGACCGCCTTAAAGGCGTCCCACTCTATCAGTCCGTTAGAAGCCGTGTTACTGTTCTCAGCTAAATAATGGGTAATAGTATCTGCTATTGTGGCCCGGAATGCCGTGTCTTCCAGCAACTGTGGCCAGAGCCTCCATGTAGGCACTGGAGTAGGTATCCTGCCCCACGTAATCTCTATCTCAAGTGGGTTGTGATCGGAAAAGGTCTTTGCTAGGTATGTGGCGTGTGTGACTTGCATCGCTATCGTGTTCGAGCAGAATGTCCTATCTATCCTTGTGTGTAGCATATGTACCGGGGAGTAAAAAGAATATTCCCTGTGCGTCGGGTGCCGCATTCTCCACACTTCACTTAATGCCCATCCCTTTGCCCAACCGCTGAGAGCCTTCGCCTGCTTAATCACCCCCGTACCGTTCAAAGGGGGATGGGACCTATCAAGGTCAACGTCCATTATTGCATTATTGTCCCCACCTATTATCCAGGGATGCATCTCCCAGCCCGCCAATGCCAGGTTTAGGGTGGCTAGAAATCTTTCCTGCTCAAAATTCGGCGCATATGTGCTACCTAGTACTACCTGTTGACCATCAAGGGACCCGCGTATAAAAAGATAGCGTCCCTGCTGATCAATTCTTTGTTCTAGGGGCTGAAATGGCACACCGTGTCTCACCCAGATGGTGACTCCTCGTGCGTACCCAGAGTAACTAGTGGGGAAGACCTGCCCCCTGCATTTCCTACGTAATTTCACCGCCTCCTGTTCCACCATGTGGGATTCCTGCAGATAGACTATATGTGCTTTGCGCCGCAGCAGGTGAGCGTGAATTCTATGGCGCTTATGTACAGAGCCCAGGCCCCGAACATTCCACGTTATTACCTTGTATGTGTTGGGTAAATGCATTGCAAAAACGCAGCGTGCAGTATAACAGGCAATAACATACATGTGCTGCTAGACAGCCAACCAACGGTATACAGAAAAATGGGACTGTTTCCCCCCCCATATACCCCAATACTCGGTCCGGTCGAAGAACTGTACCGGTCCAGAAACCAAAACATAGTGAACAAAACTATGCCCTGAACAAAAGCAGCATTCGCAAATTGGGGATCGTTACCAACACCGTCCATGGGGTGCATACCCGCACTCCAGCGTAAACTCAAGCTCCATCTCTACTGAAACCCGGGCGAACAAAATACAATCACAGTTACACACAACGTCAATAACATAGTGCAACAAAAAGGATACATTAACGTCCATTATGGCAGGTCCATGAACAACACCATCTTCTGGCGGTCAGCCAAACACACCATCCGCCGTCTGCGGGGTCACAGTGGGGAAGAGGGCCACGCTGCCTTCAGAGTCCGACCCATTCCCTGTTCCGACCGAGGAGGAGGAGTCCTCAATCAACGTAGGCTGTCTGAAAGTAGCGGCCGCCTCAATCGCTTGTTGCTTGCCCTGGTGCATTTGTTGCGGTGTGGGGTTGGTCCGTCGGTAGTTCCTGCGTATCCTCCCGCTGTGCCGGATGCTCGACATATCCACTCGAGAAGAGCTGCGCTGCATACACTGGGAAGCATTATCCCCGGTCCCCACCGGGTCCGTCGCCTCCAACCATTCCTCCGCGTCTCCCGGACTTACAAAGAAGTGCGTTTTCCGGTCATAAATAATTTTCAGTCGGGCCGGGAACAGCAATGCGTAATTCAGATTCAGGTCCCTCAGTTTCTTCTTAACTCCCATGAAGGAGGACCTCTGACTTTGGACTAGCAGCGTATAATCCGGGTAAAGCGATATCCTGCTGTTCTCGAAATGAATCTGAGACCTCTCCCTGGCTTTCTGCAAAAGCGTATCCCGGTCTCTGTAGTTCAGCAGCCGGACAATGAGGGGTCGGGGGGGGCCCCCGGTTTCGGCCGGCCAGTGGGTATTCTGTGTGCGCGCTCCACGTAGTATTGGGTAGAGAGGCCTTCCGCCGCAACATGGTCACGGAACCACTGCTCCATATATCTAGCTGGATCATCTCCCTCGCTTTTTTCCGGCAGCCCAATGACCCGTACATTATTCCTTCTTGCCCTTCCTTCTGCATCCTCCACACGGTCCATCAATGTAGCAACCTGCTGTTGGAGCTGGTGTATGTGGGTCGTGTTCTGAGCTTGTTGTGGAGAAAGATCTGCTAGCGCCACCGTGTGATCCTTTACCTTATCCGCTAGCTTCGCGTGGTCCACCTTAAGTAGCGTGAATCCGGTCGTAAGGGCTCCGATTTGTTGCTCGATGGCTTTCCTTGAGTCTCTAACCTCTTGAAGGATAAGATCCAGTTTATCCGCATTTTCCGCCATCTGGGTAGGCAGTATGCAGCTAGGCATCTGTGAGGCCTCTCCAAGTTCGTCCTGGCCGAGAGTGGGGTCCACACTCGGGCCAGCGTCCTGCTGTTTTCCCTTGTTGCGGCCCATTACAGCTTGCCCGGGCCAATGGGTGCGGAAAAAGACCACCCCACCAGGGTATGTGAGACACAGCGACTCCACTGCGTCGCCACCGCTAAATGCCACTGGCCAACCACTCCAGAGCTCCCTGCGGGGCTTGAACCAAGTTTATTGTGCAGGAATAGTATGGGGGGGCAGCTCCGTGTCCGCACCCTCCGGCAACAGCGACTTCCGTCGGCCTGTGCGCACCGCTGACCAGTTAACTGTCCAGGACTACCTTAACAGCGTCTGTGTCGCAGCACCCCAGTCTGGCAACCTCGTTGTGGGGCTAGAGGTGTAGCAAGTGTCCCCGTTGGCTTTAGGAGGGACTCCCCATCCCACTTATGGCAGCTTCAGCGACAGCACACCTCAGGAGCCTACGCAATATTACAGGCCCCTGCTCACAGTCTCGAAGTTACTGCGTAGGCCAGCCGGGTACATGCCTCCGCAGCCACTCGCTGGAGTCCCTACACCATGTGCCTCCAGATCTTTGTGGCACATAGGCACCAGTCGCCCTCTCTCAGTGCGCGCCAGCACTCACCGCAGCTCCCGGAGGGAAACGCCGTAGGCCCCACAGCAGCCGCGGCCTCGCGTAGCCTCCAGTCCAAAGGCCCGCTACTGTGGCGTATTTGCACTCGCCGCCGGCCTTGCGATGTTGCACCCGGAGTCGTTCCGCGATCAGAGCGGCACACTCCCACAGCCGGGCCAGGGTCTCCGGTCACACTCCCCGCTAGTGCCCAGTTGAGGCGCGTCCAACAGGCAGCTTCCCCGCCTCTCGAGCCGAGGATCTCCGCACGTCTCTCAGTTTCCCGCACAAGGCCCGGTCCTCAGCTCTCGCCACAGCGCCCCACCAGCAGTCCGAAAAGCGGGTCTAGTCGTCCGCTCCGCTTTCCGGTGTCGGTACCTGCCGTTCTGGACCTTTGGACGCCGTGTGCAGCCAGTAAATGCCAGGATTAATGAGCCCGGGTTCGGAGCTCCACTAAGTCGCGGCCGCCATGTCCGGCAGTTGGCCACGCCCCCCAGGATGTGGTCACTGTTATAAGGATTCTGGAAACACAGAAAGTGGATGCTTCATTTTGTGTCATGTTAACTTATTGGTTTTGGCCAGTTAAGTAGAAGTTACTGAGAAGACAGAGATGATGTACCCCTTGCAAAGCACTTTGCTCATGATACACAGAGCCCAGCAAGCAAAGTACTGAGACAAAACACTGTATATAGAGACTGTGAAGAAAAAAAGACAAGGATTACTAGGAGGGTTTGTGCATCTGCTGCAGAGAACTTGAAAGGAACCGGTTCATAACACAGAGCTATTCGAGTGTCAATAAAATAAGTACCAAACCTGCTACCAACGTTGTAAGGTGCAAAGAAACGTCAGAAGAATACAGTAAGCTATAATGATCAATATTACTGAGTATCAATAATATCACTCTCTAAATAGTTTGCATTTTTAGGCGGCTCTGATTTCTTCCTTATGTGCACTTATTTACCTCTTGCCGTACCATGGTTTTCTCACAGTTCTTAAGAACTGTCCCATGGCTATACTTGCAGTTTTTTTTTTTAGCTGTGCACTGTTTATGAGGAGTATATCAAATGTCCCTGTCTGTGCCGTTTGCTGTGCCTCTTCAGGGAAGTAGCTATCATTAGTGTAGCATGGGTAATGACTCCAGGATCCAGTGTTCTGAGGGACTCACATCTCCACTATGAATGCCTTTATCACACAACCTAGAAAGCCACTGTTACTTGCTTGCATAATGACACTTAACAGCCTTGCTACCCCACTTGTATCTCTTTAAGGAGCAGCGGTAGGAATGAAAAGGGTGTAAGGGGTACAGGTATTCAGGTTATATAACAAAGTGTGCAAGCACAGTGTGGTGATGGGAGCGCAATACCACAACTGACTGAAAGATCAGAGGTCTGATACACATATATATACTAACAGCAGAAGAGTGACCTCGTACTTGATCGCAGGTTCCCGCAAGGAAAGAAAAGTAACCAAATTCATGACCTGTACCACAACTTATGTAGTTTATTGTCTGGTATGCCTATGCAGCTTACGCTACGCGGGTAGTACCATACATCCGGTCAAAACGAGAGTCCTGGAACACCAAAGGACAATCGTGAACAATGATGCTAATTACCCTGTGGCACGCCATTTTGCGAGCCATCACAGGAGCGAAAGGGCACTCCTTCAATTCTTCTGTCTAGACTGTATCCCCAATGACATCAGGGGAGGAGACAGGGAGAAGAAATTACGACGTCTAGAGTCGAGATATATCATCGATCTCCAGACGAAGTTTCCTAATGGATTAAATGGGGGGGAGGAGCTGGTAACACATTTGTGAAGTAAGCATTGAGTAAGTAATGAGCACAGATTTTAATAATGAAGGACTGAGTAAATGGTGTACACATAGCGCCAGAATTAGGAGTGATACATGGGAGTTCAGAGTCAAATGGCCCGTAATATTCACTTAAGCCCATCCAGGGCGGTATGAAGTGTGTTTACATGTGGGAATTGAATAGTCTCGTATGCCCATCTAGGGCATAATAATGAACAATTCACCTTTGTAAAATAGGGCATGTCACCAGTTGAAACACGGGCCCGCGATATGCCATGAAATAGAAAGCTCTGAGTGATCTCCCATTGGGTGTAAAACGAATGTGGGATATAGTAGAGACTCGATAAACTGTCTCCTTTAATGCATATGCAGAGCAATAATGTTGATTTATTTAATATAACAATGAATTTAAAATTGTGAAAATAGGAGAATGACAAGTCGATAAGATGATTTGTAGATAGACTCTACTGATTATTTGCACATTTAAATATGGCGCTTGTTTGCAGTTAATGAATTGTCCTTCTTTAGTTTTGTTAATTAAACTACACTTTATGTATGTTTGTTTTGAAGGCGCCCGTCGTCACTGACGAAGGCTTATGCTAAAACGCGTCTGTTTTTGATTTGAGTGCACGAAATAAATCCTGACTTGGATTTTATACCAACGTGAGTGCTGGTACTTACTGTTACAAAAGACAGTGGAGCACGATATATATATATATATATCTATGTGTGTGTGTGTGTGTGTGTGTGTGTTAAAGTGTATCCTCATGAGAGACACCATCACAAGTCATGCAAGCATTGCCAAATTGGTACTGGAGTAAGCAAGTTGTTTTGATCGATTTCCTAAGTGTGAAAGGTAGCACAGAGGCAGGGCCGTAGCACAGAGACAGGGCCAAACGGAAAGGTCTCTCATTCATGAATTAATTTCCCTCCCACTAATGTGACAGCCACTCAGGAAGACGGCGAGCCAAAGTGGAATTATAGTGAGTCACTTATTGGGTTGCTACCTGGCTTGCTATTTATTTAGTGTTTTATATAGCGCAAACGTGACCCATTAGGGTGTCAGAACGCTTAACAGAGATATAGCGGTCCTGATTGCGACAATAGCAAGCATCATAAACTTATGAATGAAGAACAATATAAAACAGTGGACAGTAAAAGTTCTCTGTACTTACAATAATATCTGAGATTGACCCAATACGTCCAAATTACAAATTTCCCTTTTACCATCAAAGGACTCAGAGTTCAAAGTTTAGCTGAGCGCTCGCCTCAGTAGCTTAACAAGATTCTGTAGATCCCAATGCACTTCATTCAGATAATTAAAGTAAACAAAAAAGACAGAAAGGCCCTGTTAAAAATGAATACATTCGATAACACATAAAGTTCCACTTCAGATCAAGTTCGGGCCTTTGCAGAATCTTAAAATGCATCCAATATTTTTCTCATGGAATGGTGGCAACCCCATCACTTAATGGCCCTACCATTTATTGCAATGGTGTGTTGGAGTCCCCGGGATATCTTGCTGTAGTAGGGCAGGGCCGCAGACTTTCAGCAAAAGCCCGCTGATCTCCCAGAAGGCCGGCCGGCCGTTCCTCAATCCCACGTGCCAGGAGGAGCAGTGTGCTGGTGAGTGCTAGGTTGCAGAGAATAAAGAATAGGGATAGATTCTGTCCCTGAGAATAACAATAGCCCCACGATAGGGCCGAGGGGCCAGTGACATGGGCAGTGCAGGCAAGCATGCTGCAGCAAGAGGGGATGGGCGTGGACCAGCTCGTACGACCTGCACAGTGCTTTTCCAGGTCGGATAACAAGTTGTGCTGCCCAGGAACAAGCGTGTGGTCATTCTCCCCGCCCCCAGGTTGGCCCTGTCAGAGGCACAGGACGTGAGTCTGGCCTGATAATTACACACGTCCTGGCTGCTTCATGGAGAAGGCTGCTGAGAGAAAGAGGTCTCGCAGTCTAATGAACTGGGCTCAATAAGGGCATGTGATTTTTAGGGGGGCCAAACATGATTTTGGGGGTGCCCGGCCCGCTAGGTCCCCCTTTATTCCTCCTTAAGTCCTCTCAGATTCTCACAGCACATCGTAGCAATGACATGGTTGTGCCAGCAGAGTGCATCACTTACCATTCTTTTGTCAAGATCAAGAATAAGGTAAGAGAAGAGTTAAGGCTGGGCCTTAAAAGAACTATAGGAAAGGAAGCTGGAGAGAGTATTGGATCAGGACAAACACTGGTGGGATAGAAAGAGGGCTGGCCACAGGCTGTGTAGTGGGAGGATAGGACTTGAGGAAAAATAGTCAACTTTCGAGAACGACTAATCACAACATGAAAGAATGGGATATGTGGGGGCACTAGGCAGAACTGGAGGAATGAGGCTTTAGGAAGGACGGATTTGTGAGGTCAAGTGCAAAGCGGACCCTATTAAGGGCTCAACTAGAGAAAGCATAGGCAGGGACAGACACTGACAGAGAGTAAAGGAAGACTGGAGGAATTGACCTGTGAGCAGATCGAGTAGGTTGAATAAAAAGCATATTAGGATGGTTTCCTCACAGTCCTTTAGTGGATCCAGGTATGAAGGAGGGTCAATGGCATTGAAGGTTGCAGTGAGATCGAATAAGATGAGAACATTTCAATCGCTGTTGCTTGTGATCTGAAGCTAGATGGTAGTTGTGCAGGACTACATTTGTCTTTGTTATTGCCATGTAGCTGATCATCAATGACATTGATAAGGATCATTCCCAGGGATGGAAGGAATGTAATTGGTCAGTAGTTCCAAGGTTATCGTAGTCTAGGTTTGGGTTATGGAGGAATTAATATTCGGCACTGAGTCACAGCTATCACAAACCCTCAGAGAGAAGCTATGTTATTTCACTCATCCTTAGGGATGGCAGAGTCAACATGGGAAGGATGCCAGAAGAAAACAAAGACTTTGCCTCAATGTTTACCACCTGTTTGCCCACATTTCCATGCCCAGAGAGTTCCCTCGAGCCCTGTACAACTAGTAATTTACTCACATTGTCATACCCTTATCTTCCCTACCTTGCCTTTTGCTGCACTCTTGATGTGCATTTCTGATGGAGATTTTAAGACTCGAGAGAGCACAGAGAATTTATACCAGCTCTCGCAAACTTGCTGTGCAGCAGCCATCTTGCGTGCAGCTGTATGAAAACCATACCTAGGATCACACCTAGTTGCTTACCTTTCAACCTAGTATCTAAAGAGCCTTATACTCACTGCTCCTGCTCCCCGCTCCTGGACTCTGCTCTGACTATTCTCCTATGTTTCTGTCCAAGTTTGCAGCTCTTGGGCATAAGACTGTGAATCTGTACTTGTTGGGGGGATAAACAAATGTAAAGAAAGGTTAGTCAGCATTCTTGTATACACATGCAGCATCTGACTCTAGAAATAATGGGATTACACTAAACGATCACATAATGAAACAGTTGATTCCTTTCTCAAATCTGAAAATCAGATTATGCTTTCAAGTTAATCTAAGGAACAGTGACTATATCTGTCAACAGTGATTGTGACACAACTATCACGTGAAATGGTAGATTAAGCTAATCTTGGGCATCCAAGATTGAGGCAGAAGAAAGAGAGAATTCACTACTAGTTGAGCTTTAATGTATAAGAAAGTGCATTATTATTTGGGCTGGGCGGCCACGTACATCAAGGAATGATGACACTACTTAGTCAGGGTGAAGCGCAAAGTCACTTGATTAAACTGAGCTCATCCCCCCCTGGAGCTTTTGTGCAGACCAGACAGGCATAATATAGGCAATGCGTAAAGTATTTTGCAGCACCAAAACAGTATTAATGTGAAACCACTGCACCATATAAATAAAATTAGGAAAATATAGTGACATCTAACAAATACAATGAAACCCAAAAAAAAAAAAATCAACGAGCGGAACTAGTGATATGAATTTTTAAAGTTTTAAGTACAAAAATAGCCCAAAATTGCTAAGTCTTTGGAAGGGGCAGACTGGTACTTAGGCATGAAGTTAGGATGACCACAATGGAGCATGGGTCGGAACCACCAAGTGAGTTTTTCCGAGTCAAAGATTTTACCTTCTGACTTTGTCTTCTTTAATTGAGCTCAAAATCCTCCAGCTGAGTTAGCCTAAAGCTATACTTGAAGAAGGTACATCTAAACTGAAAACCTTTGCCTGAAGGTCTCACTGATGGCTCGGGAGATCTTGGGAATCCAGAAAACATTTCTAAGTCTTAACTTTTCATGGTTTCTGGAGCAGCCCATCAGGTTCACTTGTAAGAGTCCCACAACCTCAGGGACAAGACTATCTCCAGAAGAAGCCTCCAGCAAGGTCCTGTCCAGGTCCAGTTGGTATTGGTTAATTGGTCACTTTAGGAAAAAGGTTTCTTCCAGCTTTTTGTGTTCCTGTAGCCACATAGGAGGGCAGTCAACTGACCCTTGAAGTCCACTTCATTGACCTGGGTATAAAAGCGATCAGGTTCAGCCCTTCAGGGCTTGTCTCAGGTCACAGATTATAAGTCCAACTCTTTTTTGATCTTCTGCAGGTCCAAAAATTGTTCTGAGGAGGGGTCACTGGAGTGCCTCACTTATGTTGTGCACTAGCTAGTTGGTGTGGGGGTGACTTCTGGACACTTTTTAACCAATGGAGAGTTTCCTCAGGGCAATGCTCACCATTTTTGCAACACATCATGTTTGAACAATGCCACAGTGCAAGACAATTTTGAAATCCAAGATGGGGGAAGCCTTGCTGAATTGTGCAGAGTTCTTGTGTCCATCCAGAGGTTTGGACGGGGAAATTAGCAGTCCCCTCCCCTGTGTCCACTGCAAACCAGTTCCGGGGTTTGCTTCCCTCGCCATATGCTCAGAGCCACCCTGGGAAGTTTAGGTTTTAGGGACAATAGCTTTCTCTTCCTCAGGTCTCTTAATATGCTAAACTGTGAATGGTCTGGCCTCACCTCTGTCCCTTTCATGTTAAAGAAGCATCTGGCTGCACCCCAACTGTCCTTTCTGAGGCTGCTAGGGATCAGATTCCCCACACCCAGTCATTTTGTAAGCAGTTTTAAGCCATTGTTCTTTTCTGAAAGCAGTTTTCACAGCTCATTAAGGTCATGCACTTACTGGGCAGCTGCCGGCAGGTTAATGCAAGTCAGACCCAAGGAGTTTCAGGCACAGAAAAGGTAACTTTCTAAATCTTACTTTTCAAAAATTTCTATTAAAAATCAAACTTTAGCAATGAACTGGAATTTTAATAACTATGAAAAATAGTCTTTGACCATTTTAGCAGATTATGTCAAAATGTAAAGATTATGGTTTTTAACCTACTCACTGGAGTAGCACGTGAGCTTTAATTTCTACTCTTTAGTATCAGGCACCTTGCCTTGTGGGCGACAAGGTGTAGCTATTAATACTTAAATGTGAAGTTTCTCGTCTGTCAAAAAGAGTTATTTTGACATTCAGAATGAAATATGGACCTCCAACTATTCTCTTTTGACCCACCTTAGCTCAGTTAACCTCTCCGAAAGCCCTGTTTGGCAATCTGACTGACAAAATAAAGGGATAGTATACACATGACTATTTGATTGTGCGTTAACCCTAATGCTGAAAAATACTCGAGCCATCTGAGGTCTCTTCTATCCTACCTTGTATCACTTTACAGTTATGTATAGTATTCTATCACACTCATGCTTTAGTTCATGCATGTATCACTTCAAATACCTGGTATTATCACATTTGCTGTGGAACACCAATGTGACCACAGTCCATGAGTTTACTACTAAAACACTACTTTGAATTATTTGTTCTTAGCACTGCCCTTGAAAAGCCCCAGGCCTCCATGCCTACAGGACGTGAAACATGCATTGGCTATCAGATAGCGCTTACTTTCTTAATGTAATTGGTTCTTTCGTTTTGAATTGAAAGAATAGCAGAACAGACATCAGATGTATAATCTTTGTTTTCATCTGTTTTTCTTTATCTCTTTTTATTTAAAATATAACTTTGTGAAAAAGAACCTGCTCTGTGTCTAGTTTTCATTGTTTCTGTGTCAAGTGAATGTAGAATTATAGTACCAGCAATTAACTCCAGGTTTCAGCATCCCACACTTCACTCCAAACCAAAGGATGGGGGAAAGTTCACTGTTGAACCTCTGCCACTTTTTAAAGTCAGGCTAGAGCTCCTTCCATTGTGAAAATCTACAGAGGTGTTGACAGTGCCCATGCCCCTGCACAATCAACATATCTTTGTGTGCAGGAGAGAGGGAGAGTCAGAAGCTATAGATTAGGACATTCAAAGGTTGACTGCAGCAGGCCTACAGCAGGGTTTAAAGCCCACAACTGTGCCATTATTTGCAATAGAGCAGTCAACATGCCAATGTTCTTAAAATATTTATTGATTTATCCATTTATAAGTGAGTTTTATAATGCATTTTATGTGACTCTTTATTTACTGCAAAGAAACAGATTGGGAATATAATAGTCCGCAATCTGAAAAAAAAAGTGATGCAAGGGAAGAATACATTGTCTGCCTGTTGATGATGTTCAGCAATTAATGCCCCTGATAATCCAATGGGTTCCATAGAGTCTGAATATTTTAGATGAGCGGTTCTTAAACTTTTGTCTTCTGGACCCTCTCCTAGGCATTTCCTATGATTTTAACCACAAAACAATACAAACAAATACACAAACAAGTGTACATCAAACAAATACAAAAATTATAAAATATTTTGTCTATTCAAAAGCAAAAACATATAGAAAAAATCGAAATTGTAATCAGAAGTTTGGAGAGTTTCAAAATATACTTTTATTTCTAAATGACAAAGTGATCTTTTTTGCTTCAAATGCATGCTTTCTTCTTGCCAGCAATTGAGGTCACCAATTATCTCTAGTAGATTTGTTTTGCTTTACTTGTGCTTCTCCTGTGAATCAAGTGAGAGAAACAAGCCCAATTTGTAGCCTCCAATTTAAATTCCTTCACATTCACAGAGCGTCTAAACATTTTCAAATTTGCATTTCTATATACGTATGTTTTATTAGTCTGTTAAAATTATTTAATTGGTTCCTGGCGCACGGTGCATCAACATGCACAAAGTGCTCTTTTCCAGGACTGCAGCACAAGCCACAGTGTTATGAAGCGCTTTTCCACTCACCAGCCCGGGTGGGCCACATCCTAATTGGGTGGTCAGACTGCTGCCTGCCTGTTGGGTGGTCCCTGGATTGCTGTGGTGTCAGGGAATGGTCCAATTGCCCGACATCATAATAAGGGCCTAAGTTATGCATGCATTTTGAAACTCTTCTCAGAAGGCTTTTTAAACAGTGCAGAGAGCTTCCGGTTGATCCAGGCTTCGCTTGGTAGCCAGTGGAGAGCTTTAAAAACTCCTCTGATTCTACTATATTTTCACTCCGGCTGAGATCAGGACTGCCAGCCTATCTTGCCCACTCTACAGTACACTGGCACCTAGGTGATCAAGTGTTAAGAGTCTATACGTTGCCACTACATATCCCACACTAATATTTACTACTTTCTATAAAAACAGGATCTGGAATGTTAGAGGTTTTCCAACACGTTCATGCTTGGCCCTGCCATGTGTTCAGCATCGTATCATTCCACTTGTATATCTATCTAGGTTATTGGACTGCGCATTTCAGCACCACACTGATTAAAATATCACGGTGCTTATTTTTTCTGCATTCTGCAGCAGAGTGGGTATCAGTTAAGCCTTCTTTTAAGGAATAGTAAACAAAGATTAGGAGCAGGGAGACATTCTCAAAACTATTTATTTACATCCACCTACAACTTCACACACACCCATCTCTTTGTAAAATCACCTACCTCTGTCCACACTAACACCCACCTACTTTTACTTACTCCTATCTGCTTCTATCTGTAACTACCTGCCTAGGGAGGATATTCACAAGGACTCATCTCCGAGTTATCGCCACCTTAACGCAACAAAAGTGGAGATAGATTTAACGCCCCATTCACAAGCAGTTGCAAACTGCAGACAACGCAAGTATTCCCGCGATAACTGCCTCAAAATGTACCTCCACGGGTGACACCACCAACTAACCCTAATGAGATGCAGAGTAGGCATTCCCGTGCAAAAACACACGACAACACCACTGCACCACTTTCACAACGAACTGCCAGATCTGCGATGCAAACCAAAAACAGGCGATAAGCCACGGTAGCACCAGGGAATTAACACCTGCCTTTTGCTGGTATTAAGCAGGACGACTACCCGCAGTATGAATTGTAGCCCAGCCCAGAGCCACATCTGAAGACCCACAGATGCCACGGAGACAATGATCATGCAGCTCGGAGACCCATGAGGGCCACAACACCCACCCCCACCAAACCCCGCCCCCCCCCCCCGGATCCCCTCCGGGACAAACAAATACCTTGCACGACACAAGAGCCACAAAAGCGCATGATGTCGCACAATGACAACAAGAAACACATGTGTGGGCAGAAGAACGAGAAACAGTCACTCATCATTGAAGTAACAACCAAAAACTTTATTGAATACAACACAAAACACCAATGCGGAAGACTCCTATCGGGTCCGTCCGGGACAATCCTGATGTCACAGCCTGGACAATAAAGCACAAAATCAGAACGTGTGTCATGCGCACATCAAAGGAGCGAGACACAGAGAAACAGAGAAGGAAAGAATGGCAGAGAGAGAAAGAGAGAGATGGAAAGGAAGGGAGAGGGAGAGAGAGAAGGAAAGGAAAGGAAGGGAGAGGGAGAGGGAGAGAGAGAGAGAAGGAAAGGAAGGGAGAGGGAGAGAGGGAGAGGGAAAGGAAGGGAGAGGGAGAGAGAGAGAAGGAAAGGAAGGGAGAGGGAGAGAGAGAGAGAAGGAAAGGAAGGGAGAGGGAGAGGGAGAGAGGGAGAGGGAAAGGAAGGGAGAGGGAGAGAGAGAGAGAAGGAAAGGAAGGGAGAGAGAGAGAGAGGGAGAAGGAGGGACACTGCCGCCCCGCGCACCCAGGCACCACTGCTCACCTGCTGCCACCGGTGTGTCTCCAACCACGTGCCGGGATACACTGCAAGCCACCAGGTCTGCAATCTGTTATCAAGGCCAGAGTCAATCATGGCAGTGTCCATCACACTGCACACGGCAACAACGCCTGCCCGTCCTGCGCACACATGCAGCCGCACCCTACCCCCTCCCGCCGGCCAGCGCTGGCTGTCCGCACCTGCGCACCCAGGCCCCACTGCTCACCTGCCGCCAACGGTGTGTCCACCAGTGGGCACACCACGTGCCCGTGCAAGCTCCAGGCCCAGGTCCCGCCACCATGGCATGCTCCACATCATGCGGACCCGCGCCGCGGCCAGCAGGTCCACACATGACGCTGAGTCCTGGAGGCATCAATGGCAGAGACCACATCAGTGCACACATCATCATCGCAGGCTGCACACCCGCTCAGCAATTTCGGTGCCACTAACCCTGTGCAACTCCAGTCAGCGCCACATGGTGGTAGGCCCATGACGGCCGCAAGGCTTCGGGTGCCACTAACCCTGTGCAAGTCCAGTCAGCTCCACGTGGTGGTAGGCCCGTGACGGCCGCATGGCTCCGGGTGCCACTAACCCTGTGCGCAACAACTCATGGGCCCTTTATTATTGAGTATCGTGGAACGTCCGTCATCCAGTCACCACCGGCAGTGGGGAATGTGACATTGTCGGGCCCTTATATTGGCGGGGTCACATGGCCTGTGACGCCTGTGCCGGATGGGTGTGGTGTGCGTGCAAACCTGCCCTCAGGGAGTGGCCGAGACATGCTGACAACTAGACCAGCGACCTGCAGACCACTAGCGTGTAAACCTGCGACTTGTAGCTATGTGGCCCCCCCTCGGAGCGTGAGCGGAGTGGTCTGGCCTGGCGTACGGCGGACCAGCGCAGGGCTTGCAACAATGACTCGGGGGCTCTGGGCGTGGTTCAGTCCATGTCCGGACAAGAAAGTGACTAATGCGTGTGTCCCTGTTGTGGTGTCTGCGGCACCCGGAACGCAATCGGCAATGTAGCACACTGTGACTGGAATCCCACTAGATGAGCATCATTGACGTTGGGGGGAATCACTGAGCCTACATTCATCCACACATTCATACATGAATGATAAAAGACATGACACAGCAGTGCGTTTATGAATGTTTAATGCACATCCAGTGGAGTTTTGCAGCTGGAGCAGTACAGGGCCATGCCAACCCCACTACACAATATAGGCCCGTGGAGGGCCAGCCAGAGTCCATCGGGGAATGACAAGTACAGCAGAAGAGGAAGGGTACAGTCCGCAGTGTGGTCGCCGTGTCATTGGTCACCAAACAGGATATGGCAGTCCATGTCGCGGTCCAAGGTGAGTGCAGCAGAGTGTATCGGGGGTCAGTGGAAGGTCATGGGGCCATGTGCGGCACCAAGCAGCAACAGGCCAGGTGGCGGACATGAATGCTAGTGCCTCCTTCTGAACTCAAGCCCATCTACGTCCTCGTCCTCGGATGTGTGCTCTGCCCCACCTGTGGGTGGTGCAGTTCCGGCTGCGACACTGTGTGCCACTGACACATCAGGGGCCGGAGGTGGATTGTCGGCCGCACTGTGTGGCAGTGACACATCAGGTGCCGGAGTGGAAATGCCTACTGCACTCTGAGGCACTGACACACCAGGGGGCGGAGATGTGGATGGTGTAGGGGCAGCAGCATTCATCTGCGCGATGCCTTGTGGCAGCAATGCCATGATGAGGACATGCAGGGCATGGTAGATCCCAGCTACATTTCGCTGATGTGCAGCGGTGGCTGCCATCCTTTCCGTCTCCATCCGCACCATGTCCTCCATGAGCCTCTGCATGTGTGCCATCTCACGGCTGAGATCGCTGAGCGGACAGGTGTTCTTGTCTCCGAGTCATGACTCCAGCGATGTCAGCCAGGGCTCGTTGGAGAACATGGAGCGGCGTGTGGGTGTCCGTTAGGGACTGGAGGTGGTCCCTGATGGAACTCAGACACCCATGGATGGCATCAAGTTTGGTAGCCCACCCGCACCTGCTCAGCCATCTCCCTCTGGACCTCCAACACACGGCGTTGGAAGGCCATGTGTTGTTCGGGGGGGTCTTGGGAGACAGCCGCGGTTGTGGGTGCCTCCTGCTGGGTGGTTTGTGGAGTGGGTGGGGTCTCCTCGATGCAGCTGGGCTGTCCTGGTCCTGGAGGTGCTTGGCGGATGAGTTCAATGATGTCTTGGAGGGCTTGGGTGTCGATGCTGGTGGTGTCCTCCTCGTCATCAGTGAAGAGTAGCTGGGACTGCTCTGCAGGTGGCGTTGACGGTGCCCCTGCAATGTGAAGGGGAGATGCTGTGTTACAATGTGTCCACAACATGTATGTAGACGCATGGTACATGTTCACATACAGACAGCATGGCAATGTACATTGTGACAGGCTATTGATCAGGGCCATGATCCAGAGTCATTGTGGGTGTGCACTGTGCTCTGCTTGATTGTGTATGTGTGCCATTGTGGCCATCTCCACCCGTCCCCCCAGTACCTGGTGGTTACTCACCCTGTTGCCGTTGTGTTGTGTCATGTCGAGCAGTGTCCGGTGCCCCGACTCCTGCCACGGTCTCCACACTGATGACTGTCGACACCAGCTCCTCCATGTCATCCAGCTCCAGCTGTGGCGCTGGGCTCCCACCTCCAGTCTGCATTGCTGCCTTCTGGTTGCCTGCGAGGTTTCTCCTTGGTCTTGCGCTTAATGTCAATCCATCGCCTCTTGACCTCGTCCATTGACCTCTTGTGCTCTCCGACGGCATTCACCTTGTCCACGATGGACCGCCATAATCCATTTTTGGTGCCCAATGACACATTGGAGGCGACGAACAGTTGTTGATGTTGTTCTATCACCTCCGTGACCAGGATCCTATTCTCCTGCGGACTGAACTTCGTCTTCCTCTTCTTCTTGTCCTTGCCCTTCCCTGTCACCGAGGTCCCAGGCTGGTCGTCCGGGGTGCTTGTGGGGTTCCGCTCGTCCTCTGCGCCTGCTCCGGCTGCCTCCATGGTGCTTCGGTGTTGGTAATTTTGTGTTTGTGTGTTTTTGTACTTTTGTAGTGATTTTCCCGCCTGCCGTGTGTGTATGGCAGGCCTGGCGCTGCTTATCGCTGATTTCCTCATCGCGAATGGGCTCATCGCACGTTTTTTGGTGTTGGGGTTTGTGTTTTTGACTCCGTCGCGGTGGTTGTATCGCGGACATTGCCCGCGTTTTCGGAGGACTATCGCATGGTACCGCCGTGTTGTGAATTCCAGGTTAACACGGGTTATTTTCCAGCGATAGACTGCGATGTGTAAAGTTGCGTTAACATTTTCTGGAGATGTTTAGCGCACGTTCTTGTGAATATCCCCCTACATCTCTACCTACAACTCTCACCCTCTGCCATCTAAACCCTCAACTTTAACCTACATTAATTTACGTCTCCCCTACTCAACCTACTGTTACCGTAGTGTGCAGCCACCAAACCCTACCTGGAGTGATGTGTAAATAACAGAAACCTCCACTAGCAGCAAACATTGAGTTAAATTATTCAAGACCGTAAAATTATTTCCCATCAGTTGATGAATGTCCCTTTCCTTTACAGTAAATACATGTAAGTGAAGGGTAAGTCAAGGTCAACTCCAGCCTTCTGCCCACCTACATTCACCAGACATGCAGAGCCATTGTTTGCTTATTTCTTCCCGTAATGCCAACTAAAGAAATGTGGAACCAGTTTTTAACATATTCTACAGTTGAGAAGTAAGTAAAACTAACACTCTCTTTCCGATTTTACTGCTTAGTCACTTTTTACCACAATGTTGCACATGGTTAAAGTAGCGCAGCCTGTGGTCCTGGCTCTCAGATTGGGTTCATTCCGCAGGGCCTGGATAGTCCATGTCTGTTGTGTAATCTGTGAGGAGAGAAATTCCTTGGGTTAAAATCAATCACCTTATTGTTTGGCAAATGTTCACAATGCAGGGTGAAAGCAGACAGTGATAAAGTTAGACTCACACATCAGTGGCCTTCAGACGCCAGCAATGTGTGCTTTCTGTTTGTGTATCCAAACATCTCACAAAACAACCTAATGCCAATAGGACAGCACAAAAGCTTAAAACAAACCAAACCTATTGGCTTTGCCAATTCTTGTTGTTCTGGCTTGACAGCTCAACCATCTGCAAGACATATGTTTATTAATTCTTTAAAGTATACGTAAACTAGTCGTTGACTCCACCCAGAGTAGTGTTACTCTCACACATCATAACACTGGCTCTTTGATGTATCATTCCACCTTTTAGGGAAGTGCTTCCTTTGAACTGCATGAGGGGCCCTTTTATATCTAAAAAGTTCACTCAGTCATCAAGCTGTTTGCCACGTTCGGTTATGTCGTATACACATTCCATACAGAAAGCAATTTTTTTCTACTTTTTTCCCAGCAATGACAAAGCCAATAAAGTAGACCTTAAAGTCAAAAGTAGTATTTGTGCATGCAATGCATGCTGGAACATTAAAGGCAATCCAATTTTTTTACCTGTGCTTGTTTTAACAATTGCATACATCACCAGCCACAACAAGCACATATCTCTTTGCCACCTGCGCGTTTTATGTTTCTTCACTTTCAGACATCATTTATTCTCACTCTTTTGTCAATATTTGTTTCTGATAATTTGTGTTTTTAAACATTACGAATAAATATCCTTTTGAACTATAGGGGTAATTTATGTCTTCTCTGAATAGACCTTTTCTCGCCTTTCACTGACAGGCCGCTAGAACAGGGTTACAGATCTACCTACTCTGAATGAAATTGTGACACTCATGCAGTCAGTCTCCTGAAGTGTAACCAGGGATTCACAACACACAAATAAATATTTCGGAGGAAAATGTTAAAAGTTTCTTAAGTTGCAGATCAATCATGAGAGGAACTTATGACATCACAACCAGAGTCATCTTTAAAACAGACCAACTTAAGTAGGGGTAGGCGTAACTCGAGTAGTTCCGTGTGGCGTAATCATGCGAAATTACCTAAGAACTCCACGGGATTAGGCTTGAATTACACGTGAAGAGGAACTCTGGGGCAGATTTACAAGCCCCTTGCGCCACTTTTGCGTCACTTTTAACATGGGAAAAGTGACGCAAAAGTGGCGCAAGGGGCTTGTAAATCTGCCCCTCTGCATTTAACGCTATGTCTTAGCGTAAAAATGTACCCTCGCTTCCCAGATAGATGCAAGGATGCAGTTGCATTAAGAAATAGCGCTAAATTCAACCGAACATGAATAGCAAGTGCAAGCAGCCGCTCGTGCTCACTAACTGTGCTTTTGGGGTAGGTTTTCCCCCAAATTACTTACAGCATTTTGTGCTATTTTCTTAGCGCAAAATGCATCCTCACATCTAAAATGGAGGCGAGGATGCATCTTGTGGTGCAAAAAAGTGCTAAATGCTGCTTGTGCTGGGTAAATGTGCTCTCGCAGTAGGATTTCTTCCCCCCAAATTGGTTTTAACTACGCAAGTGGAATTACTGAAATTACTCTGGCTACTCCTGCATAATAAAAATTCTGCCCATACCTAATCTTAAATTGTGAAAATAATTCCCGTATTAAAGTGAGGCTGAGGCGGGTGACCAGTGGTTGTAGCAGGTGATTTACTATCAGCATAAAGACACATTTCGACTGGGAAAGTGCATGACCATACACTACTATTTCACATAGCAGCCATGTATTACCTAATATGGGATTCAGAATGCAACAGCGGGTACCAGTATAAAGGCTCAGGGCACAACCTCAGTACCCCATTCCTTGCCACACACACAAACACACACATTCACCCTTCAAGTGTTTTTGCTCGTTTTCCAATCTCACTCCTTCAGTCGCAGCAGTATTTCCAAAACCTTGGATGTTTCTGTGCTGACACTACCCATCACTATCCCCACTCTCAAAAAGTGTTACAGGAACACTGAGTAGACAAAGGCTGAGGTCATGTTGGTAGGGGCAGAAAACAGATTTCATTTGATATCTGTATATTCCTAAACTTCTCAATATGCTGATTAATAAAAATGTCACAATGAGTTATGCTAAGTGCTTCTCAACTTACCGAGAGGTGTAGGGCTCCCTCACTGCATGAGGAGAATTGAACATGTAGGAACATCAAACAGCACTTTCCCGGGTTGTACCCACACTTGCAAAAGCTATTTCAAAGCATTATAGGATGGCTCCTCCCAAGGAAAGAATCTATTTTCCTTTGAAAAAGTGGCAGCTTATATAGAAAACACGAGGCACTGCATGTGGCTGAGATTTCCCCAGGTGTGCTCTGACACACTTCAACAGTTCTCAGGCAATTTGC
The DNA here is from genome assembly GCA_963921515.1 of Calotriton arnoldi. Taxonomy (NCBI): domain Eukaryota; kingdom Metazoa; phylum Chordata; class Amphibia; order Caudata; family Salamandridae; genus Calotriton; species Calotriton arnoldi. The sequence continues at coordinate 45,879 of CAWUFW010023807.1, read as the reverse complement.
TGACAACCCTTGTGGCCTCGGCAAGCACACAAACCTTACTGAATTCTAACAAGTTCCTGTGGGTTTTGGGAATACCCAGTGGATTTTCTAAAGCATTGCACTGCATAACCACAGGAAACTATCAGCCTCAAAATGCACTGGAAGAGGGTCCCCTAAAAAATATTGCACATTTCCCAAACAAAGTAGGTTAAGAGTGCTTCAAAATTTGGAAAAGTCTGCTTCATTGGCCTGGATTTAAAAAAATCATGTAAGGACCTCATAATTCTCAGTACTGGAACATATATTGGTCAAGCCTCAGTGCCAAATGTAATGTGGATTGCCCAAAACGTCACAGACTAGTGCCATATTTAAGGTTTTGGGGCCCTGGTTAAGTTATATTTTAGACAGATCTGAATTTGTGTTACACATTTCCTGCTAATTAGCAGAAAATGTGTAATACAAATAGAACATTGGAATGTTGAAAGCTCCATGGAAAACAATGGAGTGCTCCGAGCTTCTAATGGCCGGTAGAAGCCAGGAGCATCAACATTCCAATGTTTAAAAAAGGGCTCACGGAGCCCGCAGGGATTTCAACACCTTTGGGCTCCGTGAGGCCTTTGTTTTACATATTAGAACATTCTGCCCTCTAGGGAGAAAGTTCTAATAGTCTTAGAGCCCTCCATGGCAGGTTCTACTGGACATCAAAGGCACGCTCTCTTGTTAAAGGCCCTCGCCTTCGGCTCAGGTCTTTAACGCTAGAGCTGGCCTTTAATGGCCGGTAGAGCCCGCGGGCTCTAAGGCTATATTACACATTTCCTGCTCATTTAAGCCTGCAAGATGCCGAGCAATACTAAATTATTTTCTAAACATTGCCAGGGTCACACAAAAAAGGTTGAAATAGGGCTTGCCCGGGACCCTCAAAAATCCTTAAGATGACACTGGATAGAGAGACAGAGTCAGAGGTAAAAGCAAATCGAGAGAAAGAGGGGTTTAGATAGACAGAATGGATGGAGGTCGAATAGAGAGAAAGTTTACTTTCAAAGGGGACCTCTTCAAAGTTGGGGCCCTGGACGATTACCCACTTTACCCATGTCTAAAAATGTTGTGTTACATCCAAGAGATACCTGGCTCTTGGTCGAGCAGGTGTTCCTTGCCCACAAGCAATGTTTTCTATCAAATGCAATCAGATAAATCCCTGTCTTTACCACAGAAAAAACCTTTCTCTTTCATTATGCTCACTGCGTACACATTTGAGAATCCTCATTTAACTTGTGAAAATATTCGGAGGTGTTGTCACTGCCATTTAGAAAAAATATAGCTGATTTCTCAAATAATGAACTGTGATTAGCACCTTTTGCAGCAAGGCAGCGAGTACTGGATGCTCACCCACTGATGATTTGTCCATATATTCATGTGTCCTCCACTTACTCCAACGCTGCCAGTGGTGTCACTAGAGGGGCCCAGAGGTGGCCTGTGTCCCAGCTCCATTTTTCCTAGCCCACCCCTTGGGCCCCAACAATGAATAAAATAAATAACAATAAATGTATAGATATATCTAGAGACACCACTAAACCCTACACCCCTCCCTGGACCTTAGTCTTTTATCCTTACTGCACTCTTCTAAGGCCCACAACCAATGCATTGCACATTCTTTATTATAAAGATTAATACACTTTTACATTTTCCTGTACTTTATCATAGGGAGATCTCCACCCGACTGTGGAGCCTCCAGAAGGAAAAAAAATGAAAAACATTATCTAACTCCCAAAAAATGCTAAATATTAATATAAATAAAATTTAAACATTTCTTTTAAATGTATAACAAAATTAAAATGCTGCAGCACTATTAACATAATTTGAAATTAAAACGTTAATGAATTTAAGTATTTTAAATTTATTGAAAAATATTTTCGAAACGTAAATAAAAAATAAATTCACCTGCAATAGCAAATTATATTTTTATTATGCATCAATAATTATTAAAATAGATTTACAAAATTAAAATGTAATTAAATTTAATACAAAAGTATTTTACATTAGTTTACAAATTCAAAATGTTTAAAAAAATATTTTATAGCAAAATAATAAATGTTTTATCAATCAAGAAAAGCTTTATTCGACTGTATAGTCATAAAAGCATTGCAGATAAAAAATTAAAACAATCAAAATTATAAAAAGTTAAAATCTAAGATAAATAAGCAATCAGGACCGTCATTGTGTTACACATAGAATAATAAGACAGAGTTAAAAACAGTATTAGAACAGCACATATAAAACAGTCTCTAACACATTGGCAGACAAAAAAGACCCCACGGGGCCAGGTGAGCGCAGTCCTACACAATAGTGGGGGATTTCGTCCTGTACTTTATCCAGCCCTGATTTGTTTGGAACGTATAAGCCACATTCACCTCAGAAATGTAGCCGCCGGAATTGCATACCTGAGAGATGGATCAGTGCAGAGGATACGCAGGGCTGTGTTATGTGATCTTGTACCCAGGTTCTTGCAAAGCTGAACCAGCCAGGCTTTCCGTGGGCCAAATAAGCAGGGCAAACAAAAAACACGTGCGCAAATGATTCTACTTGTGTGGCGTATATGTGACATTTGTTATCCCTAGTAGTGGACCATTTAGATGTAAAACACTTTAGGGGCAAGGATCCCGATCTAAATTGAAAATAAAACTTATGGTCCAGGGGCTTCTCAATGATATCCTAGCATGGCTCAAAACTTGGGCGTGGTTTAATCTGGAGAAAAAACCCCAAGAGGGAAGTCAGGTCGTAGCGCATAAACTCATCTTGTGCAACCATTTCCCATAGGTTTCTTTAAGACTATTTTTTGTTGGGAACGTTTCAGTGGAGGGGGAGTCCCACAGATGTGATAGGCCCCATTTATTAAGCAAACTTCTCAGTTTGCGCAACTAATTTTATGAATGCGGTCCAAATTTAAGATGTCCCTTAAGCCCTGTGTAAAGACAGCCAATTCCTGTGTGCACCAAATTCTACGCCAGAATAAAGTTGTCCGTGGTCTGGCTAAGTCCATCAAGGCTTTCCTACCTAGATCGTTCCTTAAAGGGAGCGTGGGTGTACTTTGTGGCGTACTAGTGATTGCACGCAGAAACAATGTTTTATTGTTAGATGTTTCTAACATTATTTATACGTTCAAATATTTTAAAAAATCTATTTTAAATTCATGTTATTTCTTATAGAGTTTTATTTTAAGTCCAGGAGGATGTTGCAGTGCCAGTGGTTGGGCAGTGTGACACTGGACGTACTCCTGTTCTACTGTTTTGGGGTGGTTTTTGGCAGTTTGTGAATAGTATTGGGCTTACTCTTTGGTGGGTGGTGTATGCCTCTTCCTAAGCCCCCCTAACCCGTTCCTTATTCATCAATAACTCTCTCCTATTTGGTAGTAAGTAATTCTGCTCCCTTTTCCGCCCACTCCTCGTGGTCCCTCCCACATTTACTATTAAGTAGTAAACTTACATCAGTAAGGTGGACGTGGAGATTTACACTCGTAGGTTTGTGAATAGTATTTTGTAGTATGTTTAGTAGTACTATTGCAGTACCAATAAAAATGTACTTCAAAATGCAGTTCCTGAATAGGCTCCATTGACTCTGCAGACCGCTGGGCATCTGCTTGTGTCTTTGTTAAGGTAACTGAACGGTGGTCAGGTACAATGTCAGAGCTATGGCAGGGTTTGAAGTGTCATAAGATTTTCCATGAGCACATTGTACTCAAGGGATTGTCTACAAGTTATCAAATCCACTTAATCACAATGCGTCTTGTGTAGATAATCCAATTAGGCATGCTTTTATCATTTTCTGTGGCGCTCCCTCATGTTGTAGATTTTCATGTGTCTAGCAATGACCATGCTGCTAGCAATGAAGGTGTGCTCACTGTGGGCTTGAGACATAGATCCCCACTGACTCTATGATGTCAATGGCAGTGCCATGATGTAGTGCCCACTGCATCTTCCACCCACAAGTGACACTCCCTTGAGTCTGACTCTCACATTTCCTACATTATTTGGTGGCCACCAATGATGGAGCACCTGCTTTGTCTGACAGTGGACATTCGCTCAAACCTTGCCATTATGATTTCTCCATTGATTCTATGGTGTCCCTTATGGTGGGCCATGATTGAGCATCTTCTTGACTGCCATCCTCAATAAAAATATTCCCCCACCTCCAATTCCATCCAGTCCCTTACTTCAGGACTTCTAAGCAACTCTAAAATGATCACCTGAAACTGCTTGAAGACATTGAATTATTGACTAATACAGTACCAATCAATCCAGTTTTCTTATGTTTATATTGTAAAGTAAGCTACCTTCCACCCTTTAATGAGTGTTACATGTTTAGCAGTATTATACTTAATAATTTGCGGTTCATACCACTTTACCCCATGCATTCCCATTCCTAAAAGTATTTCAAAATGTGCAGGTTTAGGTAAACCACCCATTCAGCTGAATGTCCTTTCAATTCAATTCAAAACTTTATTTGGCAGCATTGTGGCAGCCATAAAAGTTATTCAAGAACAGAAAATGATAAAAACATTTTTACATCATGACAGTTTGAATTAAGATTTGACCAATCCAAAAATGCCTCAGCTAGATAGATAAAATATCTCATACAGTACCAAATTGCAGCAGCATATCTCATCAGTGCATCGAAGTTCGTGCCCGCGTGGCAGCCTTTAAAAATGTGCCTACATTAAAAGACACTTCATCATTATGTAAAAGTAATAAGAATCTAAGAGCAGTTCTGCATTGATTTAGGCCATAACCGTACTTCTTTAAAACAGGGATTCGAAAGAACTTGGAATACTGCAAGTAAAATTTACAGAAAAAGATCAAATGAAGCATAGTCTGTATAGAAACACCGTAACACGGGCAAGATATCGAATCAAGATGCTGTGTATAGCCCAGAGGAAAGCATAACAGGTACTTAACAGTGCCTGTTCTAAAACGAAAGAAGAGTGAACGTTCTTATCCCATCTATAGTTAATTAGTGATGTTATAAGTTTCATATAAGTCCAAATATCTTATGACCGTTGGACATGTCTGGAGACTCCTAAGCCGCTGGGTCTCCTCGAGCTGGAAAAAAGCCTCTGTCACGTTCCTTTTACTCAGTGAAACACAGGTCAGATTGATCCCAGAAAAAGGATTTCATCCCTACACAGCTATAAATGGTCTTAACATAACTAACCCAGGGATTTGCAAACCTTTATCCAGGGAGAGGCAATCCAGTATTATGTCTCTAGTTAGGGCAGACTCAGAGTTTTTCCACATTGATAACCAGAGCAGGGCCGGATGGGGATCAAGTCTTCCAAGTATTGCAGCCCGGTTCTTTATGATTGATGTCATTGACAGCAGAGATGGGAAGTGTAAGCAGTCTCCTTAGTAATCTGTTCTCTTCTTGCTGGAATAATTTACAGTTGGAAATACCCCATATGCTGCACAGTAGATAGCAAATGGATGGCAGTGGGATTTATACATTTTTAGGAATATGTCTAGGTATCCACCACCCAGGGGCCAAAGAAAATGTGATTGTACAATGAGAGATGTTGAAAGACCATGACCCTTGGGAGGAGAAATACATAACCAGATAAGGAAAGGAGCTTGTACTGGTCAGAGCGTTGGGGCCAATTGACAGGGCTGATAGGGGCCTGCACTTAGGGCGACAAGACATGATGTGGGACTTGGCAAAATTAGTTCCTAGGCCATTAAGTTTGTAAAGGCGTGTACTATGAGATGCAGTGCCCTAGGTGTATGTGCTATGAGCATTGTGTCATCCGCGTACAAGAGGGCTGGGAGTGCATTGCCCCTAATTACTGGGACGTGCTGAGTTGCATCTAAGACTGAGGGATGGAGATCATTCACATACAAAATGAATAAAAGAGGGGCCAACACACATCTCTGCCTGATGCCACGCTAAATTTTTATTTCTCCTGTGACTTCTCCCAGTTGACTAATGCGGACTGTAGCCTTTATTCCCTCATGTAAATGGGCAAAATAATTGACCAAAACAAAGTCAAGCCCATAAGAAATAGTAAAGTGACATAATTTCCCCCTGTTTACACAGTTGAATATGGGGACAATGACAGATGAGCTCAATGAGGCGAGTAGGATAGTATGTGCAAGACCATTGAAGATAATCGTGAGGGTCCAAAATGATTAATTATGTTTGATTAAATTGATGAGGACCCGGTGCCTTGTCACCTGAGCTCTGATGGATCGCAGCCTCGACCTCCGTCAGAATTGTGTAAAAACGTGCCACTAACAATTGGTCAACTTGAAAAGTGCCTTCTAGATGAGGAGCAGCATAAATTCCCTTAAAATGTTCCTCCCAATTGCTACTGGTAATATGGCAAGAAATCATGGTGGAGGGCCTGAAACGGGATTTGAGTTCGGGAATAGTAGCACAAAATTACGTAATGACTTAAGGCAGCCCTGTTTGGATGTTTGTAAGAGTGTATCCCAGCAAGAGCTTACAACTTCCTGAGGCCATGTCTTTATGGCTTTTTGTATTGCTTGTGCAGATTACACACCAAATAGTGATCCCTGGGTTTGGTAGTTAATGCGAGGTGAAGATCCCTATTAGCTTTAGAGGTTAAACCACCTAGAAATATTCGGGGAGGGTTTAACTGGTTTTAATAAATCCCCCTTAATTTTGTGGCATCAATTAATGAAAGCCTCCACCACCTGCTCGCTGTGGGTTTCCTTAGACAGGCAGGTGAGAACCAACTCATAATTAGCATGGATTATGGAGTCGAAGTATTGTGCAAGCTTTTGCGATTTCCAGGTTACTCTTAGTTTATCTGATGAGGTTTGGAAATGCCATTTAAACCACCTTTGATTGTCATATTATACAACTTTTATGTACAAAATGTTAATCTAACATAAACAAACAATAAACATAATAAACAAAACATATTTAAAAAACTCCAATTGGACACCAAATGATGAGGCCCACATGAATTTAATATATAATTTAGCGAGTTTATCTGTTACTGCCATCTGTACTCGCCTTCTTGACAGTGTTGTTTGTGCTACATCTATGATTCTTTGATCACTAAAGACAAAAGGCTTTATTTACAGTTTGGCAGAGGAAGGCAAAGGCCAAAAATTGGCGGATGCCCCGTCTTCTGCATTTGGAGTGACATTGACATTTTTTGCAGATATCCTACATCCACTCAATTCAAAACAAGGCCCAAAGTTCTTGTGGCCTCTGTAGGTGTTTATGAACTTTTTCTTTAGAGAATGCACATGAATGTTCACCAGTATGTTCCATCTCCTTTCATCTCCTTTCTCTGCTTGAATGTGGCCTATACATATCCTTCAGTATCTTTCTACTTCTCATCTTCTGTGGTTGCATGTCTGTATATCACCAATAAAGGTTTTGTAAGACAACACTTTTGTGTCCCAAATATAGTTTACAAAAATATTGTCCCATTCGGAATAGCTTTTCTTTTAATAATTACAATGGAGCGACAATTTTGAAGAATACTGTCAGGTTATATTTTGGTTAAAATATTTTGGTACTAATCCTCATCTCTCAAATTCCTGATCTGTATATTGCTACTATACAAGTGGTTTCTCTAAATCTTCATATTTGCCTTGGAACAGCTGTGTCTGCTTTTCCTGATTCATTTGCTTGGTTCCAGTTGCCCTTTGCCTGCACTTCATACTGTATCTCCTTTATTGCTTGACGGAGGCCCATTTCAGTCTCTTCCATTGTTTCCCAGTGAGGCTTTTGCAACTCCTGGATGTCTCCATGAGTTCTTGTTTTCTGAGTAGCGACATTCACAGAGACCTTCTTAAGAGCTGATTTGCAATTTTCACTGCAGTCCGGAGGTATCCAGGAGGTATTAGAGAGGACGCCTCATCCACAACTTATCGTGGCATGCTTCATCATAGGCGTGAAACACCTATGATGAAGCATCCCACAATAAGTTGTGGTGAGGCGTCTCCTCAATACAGACAGATTTGAGGGGCTAAAAGGGGCTTAAAACAGTAGCTTTTACCATTTTAAATCCAATATGAATGCCACTGCAAATCGGAGCATCAAACTCATACTTTAACCATAGACTGGCTTTTCTAGATTTAGCACTGATGGAAATAGCACTGATCTTGATGAAATACTGGAAAAACTGTGGTGTAGATCATGGCCTCCTTGGGGTTCAGTTTTATTTTAGTACATCAGAATGTGCCACACTTACTGAATGCAAGGTCATGCAGTTCTTTATAATAAGCCTATACTCCCTCAAGGCCTCGTATCATCACCAGGTTTGTATGCGACTTCTTCAAGTATTAAAAGCTTCATCCACCAGATAATCCAAGATTCTTCCAGCTTCCTAGATATTGCTTCAACAATGAGAAGCCGACACAACACATATTTGTCTGGCTAAGGCCAATGACTGCTAATGAATCTATCTGTGTCTCATTTCATTATGTAGCAACTGAAGAAATATTAAATGCCATTGGAACTCTGAAGAAGGGACAAAGACCATGCCCAGACCTCGTGCCTATTAATATTTTTGCCCAAAACATATGTGTTTGGACTGGACAATTGGCCTGTGTATTCACTAAAAATATGAAAGCTGTGCGCTCCTTGTCACCCTGGTAATTTTTCACAATAGTTCCAAAGTTTTAGAAAGGTGACAAGGTGTCCCTAAAAACTACAAATAGAACTCTCTGCTTGCTAGATTCAATTGATTGTTTGGCAAGGTTTTAGAGATAAGACTCTTCATTTTATAGGCTAACAATGTTAATTATTTCCAAGCTGCATTTTGACCCTCTTGAAACTTCTCTCATGTTTCTCCATGAAGTACAGTACCCTTAGAGAATGAAGGCTCTTTCTGTCCTTTTTTTACCTTAGGGTGGCGTTTGATAATGTCAATTATTGTGCCACTATCTGCAGACGATAGAGCTCTACCAATATGGGCTCGGGAACAAAGCAAAGCACCCACTTCTTCTCTACATTATCAATCACGCCTCAGTATGTTATGGTCTTTGGGGAATAAAAACACATAACTTTCTAGTGACCTACCCCTACGTATTGTTTAGTTTATTTTTAATGATTTATCAATTTCATTGGCAAATATAAGGTGGATTACCCCATGGTGAATTGAATACTTTCCCATGTCACTGAAAGGAAATGCATTCCATATGATACTAGCAGTGTTTAACCGCTAATGCCAATATAAGGGACTGGTAAATAACACATCAAAGTGCAAAATAAAGCTAATGAGGCTAGGCATCAGCCAAAGAAGCCTTTTTAGCTAGTTGAGGAAACATTAGAACATGTTAAAGAGTTTGAATATTTCCATTTATACTTATATAAGAAGGGTCTCTTCCCCTGTCAAGTGACAAAAAGTGATGGAATACTGAATAATTATAACCAGGGAAGACAGCTTTTAATGGAAAATTTGGAGGTCGGACTCTGCCTACCCTGTTACAACTATATAGGGTAAAGGCCAATTCTGGGGCCACAATTAGGGCTGATTTGGGTGGCTGTTTGCCTATTACATTCATTCTTAGCACAAGATGACTTTTTAAGAAAACCATTTAAACTCCCAGAATCGACCCTGTTGTTCCTATTTGAATTGGAGTTAGCTTTTTGATTTATTTGATTAATGCATGTTTAATTGAGACAAATTCCTATGTGTATAGATGAATAGAAATTAGATGAAATGATAATTCTCTCAGAAGGCTTTTGCATTTTTACTTGTATAACTAAGTAGAAAGTGTTTTATTTGTTAGTTAGAAATGGACCTTCATAAGTAATTACACTTCTTTTGCCTTGATCGATAAATCATGATAGACTTGCTGTTGGTGTTGCTAAAGTGAAGATGAAGAACCTTGCTATTTATCCTGGTGTTAAATTAAATTGTCTGTTGTCTATGCCCTCCTCGGATAAGGTTTAAATCATCCTTATATATTTTTGTCCTTATATGTTTCCATAATCATATATTATATCTAAGTGGATTGCATTTGATGAAGATGTTAGTCATTTTGAATTGGTGTAGATAAAAATTAGCCAGGCTCAGTCAAATTAATTTGCCATTTATGTGCTCTCAATGATCTGGTAGTAGTCGTCCTCCTATTCCAAGTTGTGTTTAGTTATGAAGTGTATATGTGTATTGTTTGACTATTCAATGTTATAAGTAGTTCTTCAATTGTTTGTAGAGAACTTTTTTATGGGTGTTGGTTTACAAAGCCTTTATATCAAGAGTTTTTCACAATGCTTTATATGGGTCAAACTAAAATTCTTTTGTCACTCTCAATACATCCTTTGTGTGCTTAGGATACTATGGCATTGTCTCCGCTATGGGTCTTTAGCAATTGTCGCACAAGTTGGATATCGGTTCTAGAACTGATCCTGCGCCAGATACAAATAGTCGTCCAGGTGGCGAAAGAGGGATATTGTTTTTGGTGTATCTTTGGAAAGGTGTAAAAGTACAGGGTTGTCCATTTTGTTTTGGCTGGTTTAAGTACAATGCATTGCCCATATCAAATGTGCTGAAAATTGTTTCACGTGAATGAGGCTATTCAACAAAGCATTTTTGAGTGGGCAACACATGGAGACAATAAGGAAAAAAGTGAAACATATTTTCAAGAGTCAAAACGTATATTTCATATACTTTTAATTTCCTATTTTACTGTTTCTTTTATAAAAAATGTAAACACAGCAGATAAATATAGCTAAAATTAGCAGATAACATATAAAGCAACATGGCTATATATAAATATCTTCTAATGCAAGGGTGGGGGAGTGAACACTCATGACTACCACTCCCATTATCAGATGAAACTCACAACAACATCAACCAGTCACACAAGAGTGCCCGCAAGAGAAGGCAAGCCACAACCAAAAATCCTTTTTTCCCTATGTTAGTGACTATCTATGTCACCTTGCCCCTCATTTTGAGGAACACATGGTTGAGGAGGAGAGAGAGCATTTACAGGCAGGGGATACATTTTCTTTGGATGTCCAGTGATGCATAATTGTTGTGATCCTTGCATGGTTGTAGACTGGGAGCGGGAGCTTGTACACCACATTATCAACATTTGATAGTCACCTGCAGAAAGACAATTTGTGAAAAGGACATTTTATTCAATTACCCACTTTCTTTGGGTTTTAGGTGTAATTGCACCAATGTTGCACTTCAGCCACTCCACCACAGAGAACACCAGTTCTGCTGTAGACAGCACTAGCACTTTATCTACAAGCAAGCTGCTTGTTAATGCCTGGGGTTGTTTTACTGAACTGTACACTGTATTACCTGGTTGCACCGATAACAGCTACATTTTCTGTCAAACTGCTCTTGCACGTAAGTTGATTTCTGGGGATGTTGGCTACTAGGTAGGTTTAAATACGTTACACTGGCACTGCATGTACATCTAGTGAATGGCATCACCAACATAGCCATCATAATTTCACCCCATAATAAAATACACCCATAAGTCTATCATTGAATGTATGTAAGTAAATAATGCCTGTCACATTTTTAAGGCAACCACATTATAACAAATATAACATGTATTTGGTGCCCCAGTGTAGGGTATAACAATCTCCTTACCCTCTCATGGGCAAACAGGGCAAACACATGTAAGTGAATCATCATTTGGTGCACTTTTGGTATCTTCAAGTTGCACTACAGAAGTTATTATCAAGGATATCAAGGTAGTACAGTACAGCAATTGCATGCAACATGGTTTACTTTTTGATCTTATTTCTAAACTATGGCTCATCCAGGGTAGCATGGTGGGACACAGACAACAGGCCAGGGCCTGCTGGTCTGTGACTGGCTGGTGGCCTCACATTTCACAAGAGCTGAAAGTTTGGTCACTGGATCATAGTGTTAGGACAGTGTTGAGTCATTCATGAATAGTGTACTATGATATCATCCACATATACCATTGATAGACACCAATGTTACGCAACTATGATACTGTATCCAAACTTGCAGGTCTAAAGGTAATATATTTATGAAAATGTATCACTCACTTATTAATCCAAAAACCCTGTTTCACAGATGCATAGATCATTCATCCACACATACTTTCCACTCAGTTCATTACACAACACAGGTAGCATGTGGATAATAACACATAACACATGTGTAGGACATATACAAATCGTAATATTCACATTAGTCGAAATAAATATTGTAAAAGTAGTGATACATGAATTTGCTGTTAGGTACCACCAAGTCGACCTTTAGAACTCCAGACATGTTTTCCCCCTCATTTTCTTTATCTATCTGTGACCAAGTAGACTTTTAGAATTCCAGACATGTCTTCCCCCTCATTTTCTTCATTTATCTGTGTATTCCGTATGTGGTGGATTTCTCTGCCTCTGCTGAGGCCCCAATTACAAGTTTGCAAGATTTATGTGAGGGGATATCATGTGGCTGGAAATAACGTCTCTGACTGGTATCCTCAAACATAAATCTAGAGCTCACAAGTATTTGTTCCTGGAATGGCGAATAACATGGAGACCCAATTTTACCAGGTACAAATCTGCTTGTGGTTTCTCCATTGTGGGGATAAACCACTTCCCTTTACCACCTGCTCTGAGTAGCAGAAGAGGTTGTAGCCTGGTTAGGCAAGTGTTAATGCTCCCCTGTCCCATGGAAGGGTCTGGACTGGAGCTGAGGCCAAGACCGGGCTACATTTGCAGCCCTAGCCTCATCTGATATCAATGGATGATTTTGTGGCCAGTAAAATTGGGCATAGTGTTGCTGCACCTGGGAATTCTGAGTGCGGGCATCTCAGACTGATTATAATTGGGTAAAGTCAATAGCACAGGGATCAGAATTTAAAAGAAGTGATAATTCCCGTCTATTACAAACTGTGTCCTTTCAAATGGTCATAACATAGGGATTTTGGCACACCAAAGTCAGCATGTGCCAGTATTTAGAGGGCATTTGCCCCAAGTTAAATTCTCCAAGTTTCCCCTCTACCTTGTGAAAACTGTGAGTAGTGTGCTAACTACCACAAAACTTGTAATACCGATTCCAGCGCATACAGCAGTTGCATGGGGATCGTAAAAGAACAGGTTGCTTGAAATGAAGGCCTAAGTAGTAAACTTGCATGTGTGTAAATCTCACCACAGAAAGATAGAAAAGGTGGAGTTGGAGATTTACACCCAAAGGTTTGTGTAGTATTGTAGCATTATTTTACGTACTACAAATGCAGTTTGTGAATCAGGCCCTTTGTTTGTGAACACCAATGCTCTAACTCTTTTGTGACCACTGTTGCAGAGATCTCCCTATTAGAAAGTGTAGGGAATATGATCAAAGTTTTTAAAATGTATGTAATTGTATAGTATAACATTAATTCACCATATTTATTTATTTTTAACCTAAAACTAATACAATAAAATGTTCCAGCACATTAACTCATCAAATTATTTATGTTAATAATGAATTAAGTTAAATGTAATTAATGTACAAATTACTATTTTTATACAATAATTATAGAAAATTCAGCCCTCACTAACATTTTTAAATATATTTACGATTTACTAAATTTTGTTAAATTTGATCCGATAGGTAATTTTTTATTTTTATTTTTTTGTGTTGCAATTTATTGATAATTTATACTCAGTGTTATACAGTATTCTGAAAATTTCTTGTAACACCGTTTCGTAGTAGCTGCTATTACATATTGTTGTATAACTTGAGATATTCCTTATGTCCATTACTTTCAGTGTTGCCAGTCTTTTATTTGATGTTTAACATTCAGGGGCCGATTCCGATTCGGGCCGGAAATCTCCCCGACCGAGCCGGACCCGGAGAGATTTCCGACCGAATCGGACCCGTGCAGTTCGACCGAACGAGTATGATGCGCACGTATGCCATCGGACTCGAGTCGGTCGGACTCCCATTGAAGTCAATGGGAGCCTGTCGCTACACGCTGTACGCGGGCTCCCATTGACTCAGTATGGGTGCGATGCGGACAAGTGCGCCCCTACAGCGTGTACGCGGCGAAGTGATTCGCGCCGTACACGCACAGGTAGAGGGACCCATAGGTCCCCTGTGTGCGACTTCGCGCGGCTACGCTTCCAGGGGGTCCGACACGGACCCCCAAAGTGCGGCTCCGACAGCTCTTTCGAGCCGGAGTGCGCGGCTCGGTCGGACTGCTCGCGGCGCGCATCGTACTTACCCGGCCGGGAACGTCTCCATTGCGCGGTGCGAGTCGTGTCCGTGCGAGTCGGTCGAGTGCGGTCCGACCCGGCATCGAGTCGGTCGGAGCGGTCCGGACGCCCGGACGAGTCGGTCGGCGAATATGCATCGTGACTTCGCTCGCCCGGACGCGCGTACGGAGCGGTCGGGAAATAGGGCTCCGAATCGGATCCGGTTAAGCCGAATCCGATTCGGAGCCCTACCGGCCGAGATCGGAATCGGCCCCATAGTGTTCAGTAGACCTCCTCTTCCTTTAGGCAGAATGAGCACATCCTCAGAAATGAAGGCATCTTGTCTTGCAATTTATGCATACATTGTTCATACAAAGCTATGTTTTACAGCACTATAAGCCATTCATAATTTTTTGGTGATGGGGGTCCACCAGTGTCACAGTGTACATATTCATGCTCCAACTATTTATGGCACTAGCCAGCGTCAGAGTAGTGGGGATATATTTTGTACATCAGTTTAAGCATGCAATTAGGATAGTTTGCTGAATGTTACAAGTGGCTGGGTCTAAAGATTCATTTAGAGTTTTTCATACTGATATCCAAATATCTGTTAGGGCTGTGATGACCCAAAGTGTGTGAAACAAGTCACTGTCAGTGCTTTGGCATCTCCAACATTTTGAGACTCTGATGAATTCAGCTTCCATCACACTATGTAATCTCAGTTACCAATCTTAAAGGCATATTAACATATTTTCATATTTTTTCTTATTTTCCGGTGGCCCAATGTCTTGCACCATATTTCCAAAGTGGTGTTAAGTCACTTTTTGTGGCTTAACGCCTCTTTCTAAATATGATACCCTTTCACGCAGGTATCTGCATGAAAGATGCATGCAGTGGGTGTTGCTGTGGGCGTTTCACCACAACACCCATTTCTTTTTGATGTTGCCTCAGTTTTTGGGATCTTTCTGAATTCAGAAAATATTCAAAACATGATGGAGATGAAGAAAAAGTGTCATTTCATGGAATAGTGGTATATATTGGTCCTAATGGGATGCAATTTGTGGTAGTCCTGATTTTGGCAACTATATTACACATCCAAGTCCATCCATGTTTGAGGTGTTTGAGATTTGTGCAAGGTAAGGTCTTGCAATCTGAATGGGACTTTGTCATTTTTCTGAGAAAACACTCTTCTCAATGCAGGACAAATCAGAAAATCAATCTGACGCTATGAAACTGCCAGGTCATCATGAGTTCCCTTGAACCCTGAAGCTCTGGAGAAAGTTTTGGGGAAAAAGTTACCAAACATGGTTTTGTGCCCAATTAACCACAGGAATACACTTCCAAGGCCCCCAGGACCTCAGGAGGAGCACTAAAAGATTCTCATGGTATCAGGCAGAAGGCAACAGCAAAGTACAGTCCAGTTCCAGTTGCTGCTGGTCAGCTGGGATTGTTCACAGAAATGTTCTCTTCATCCTTGTTCTGTACTAGAAACCACCCACAGGATTAGTTATTTCTTTAGATTTCAAGTGAATGGGGGGTCCAACCTCCTCAAGTCCTTCTCAAAGGTCAAAGGTGCCAAGTGCAGCAGGTGCAAGTCACCTGGTATCCATTCGCATGTCCAGCAGTGTTCTGATGGAAAAGCCTTGGGGTGTCACATTTATGCTTGCCACACCCAGAAGTGGGAGTGACTCCTTAGCACAGGCTCAAAATGCCATGTGCCAGGACATTTTCAAAATGCAAAAGTCTTTGGCCACATTAAACGTGGCCTCTGAGGGCTGCGATTGTGTGTGACAGTGTCATAGGGCAATTACCAGTATCCTTCCACATATAAAAGAAAAATTCGAAGCAGGCACTGTGCGCCAAACAAACCGAAAGACAGACTGGCAGGACAAAAGCTGGATTGTTCAGCAACCAGAGAGAGGAATTGGCAAGAATTGTCTTGGCATCATGTTACCTCCCTTTCAAGGGTACCTACCCCAAGTGCTTCATATGGGTCAACAGATCGGTCAAGCATGTTTTGACAGTGTGCTGTCAACAGAATGGCCACAGCCCCAACTCTGAGTAATCAGTGGAGTTCAGAGGAGTCGTCTCTGTCCATTCAGGTCAGCCTAATGTTTGCTCCTAAGAGGCATTGAACACCTATTTCACAACTATTGCCAGGTTTGATCGCAGGCTGG
The DNA here is from genome assembly GCA_963921515.1 of Calotriton arnoldi. NCBI lineage: Eukaryota > Metazoa > Chordata > Amphibia > Caudata > Salamandridae > Calotriton > Calotriton arnoldi. The sequence goes on along the minus strand of CAWUFW010023807.1, from coordinate 29,581 downwards.
GAGCTTGCAGAGGCTTATACTAGAAAACCTTCTGACACTTTACACAGGTAAAGCATAACCTTCTAAATATTTCTAGCTTGTCCAATTCCCAAGCTAGGAGTATTAGTAGTTTAATCTTTACTCTGGTTGCCACATAGGACAGCTAGATCTACCACAGTGAAAATAGCTTTTAGGGCCTTGTCACTCAAGGGACACGGTAACATTCATTTTCTACATTTTGCACTTTTGAACACCAATCATCTTATCTTGTGGGGATACAAGACCTACATATGGGTGACAATATTATGTAAAAGGGAGTTTTTTTTAACAGTTCGCACTTCAGGTTTAAACTGCAGCAGCCAGGCTACAATGGTAGACCTGAAGCCATGTTTCATTTTGATACAACTGGATGGTAAAATAAGTAGTCCATCTATTGGTACTTCTCTTGGCAATAATAACATTGATTTAGCCTTTAGTTTAGATGACACTCTTAAGGCTATAGACAGATTAGAAATAGCGAAAGTTCCCGGGTCGAATCAGATACCCGGTGACCTGTACAAATCTGAGGCCCTGGTATGGGCACCATACATTAATCTTCTATCTAACGATATAGTTACTGTGGGAGATATCCCGGAGACTTGGAGAGCGGCAGAGATAATTTCTATATTGTTATATGCCCGAGTTAAGCCCAAGTAATGAAACTGCATATTTTCTTACATTGGCCAAATTTTTCACAATAACATTTCTGCTGTGACCTTTTGCTCACATTCGCGTGCGTGACAATGTTAGATTAGTTTCTCTGAAACTACTTCTGTTTACACATCCAGCTTTGCATAACATTATCATGATGCCTCCAACACCATGTACAAGGCCCTTTTATGCACTATGTACAAATGAAGTTCTATCTTCATCCACCGGGCAACAGGGCAATCTACATATCCATAACATCGCTAATCAATACGCACATCGCAAGGCTGCTTTTCATTATAAATAATGAGCATCCGAAAAGATTAGCAGAGGAGGCACTTCAGCAGGGGCATCTTAAGGATTTTGGAGGCCCGGGCCGATCATATTTTTGGGGCCCCTGTTTGGAACAGCTTTGAATTTATAATTCAATTTCAGCTCTTTCATGCCCTCTTTGGTCAGACATGTCACTGACAGTGCACAGACGCACTCGTCCAAATTCTGAAGTTATTACATCTAATATTCAGGGATAGTGATGTGTGTTTTCAATATTTTAATACAATAAGCAGCCCACTAATATAATTGCAAATAATCTCTGACATCCTCCCATTTCTCATATGTGGTCCTGCTTTGATCTAAAAGAAACTTTTTTATGGATGTTTCATGAAACATAAACACAACATTTCTCTGCAAAATGTCTGTAATAGACTCTCACACATCACCCACATTAATAATACATTAAAAGGAAACAGTACTTAAAACAATCTGTTTAAGAATTACAGTCAGTGAGTCAATATAACATTATTTCGGCCACTAGGGCCATAAAAGCACATAAAAATGGTACAATATATACAATTTATAACGGCATACTTTAGGGTATCCATAAATAAGTAACACAGTTTAAAATAAGTATGTTGGTCTTTCGAAGATCGTAAGTTACAAAAAACATCTCGTCTGGGCAACCCCAGGCATAGGAGTTGGCAATATACTTATTGCAGAAGACCGCCACTTTTTTTTCCCATAAGGTGCAGGGCGATAAAGTGCGTGTGCATTATCAGATAGACAGTGTTAGCCACAGAGTTATTTCATTCAAACAGAATATCATAAAAAAACATAAAAAATACACTTCCCTTCCCTCATTTAAAAATTATTAAAATAGTCCTATAAAACTGGTTATATACAAAATAGTGATGGATCAAAGCCTCAACTATCAAATGTTATAGTAAAAAAGGAGGGGTGCATGTTCTGGGAGTTATTGCAAACTGTTGCTGAGCGCTGGTTAGCCTATAAACTATTTGACTCTTTTTTTAGGATAGCTCTACGAGTATGCCACATGGAGTGCAAAAAGCGTGAGATGGAAAACACAATGGGCATTTGGGTATCATACTTGAGTAATCTAAGGGCCTCGGAACAGTGTCTAAGGCCCAGATTCTTGCACATTGTACCAGCCAGCAGGACCGTGGCCTCCTGTAGGCAGGGCAGAAAAAAAGTACATGCATTTCAGTTTCCTCGACGTTCTGACACACGGGGCAGTCTCGACTGCGGTCGCCCAACCACTTAGTGGTGAACGATCGGAGCGGGAGTGCCCCGTGTCTGAACTGGAGGAATAACTTCTTTGCAAGAAGCGGCTGGATGTCATCTAACGCCGCTTCTAGCCTGTATTGCTATTTTACTTCCATGAACCCCTGTGTTAGGCGCCTGGGGAATTCCTCCATAACTGTGTCAGTTTTAGTTCTCTGTAATTCTCAATTAGTGCCTTTCTAGGGGCCACAATACTGGATCCTTCAGCAGAACTCCACAGGTTTGCCCTCCCCAAAGCCTGGCATGTGTTCCTTATGTGCACCAACCAGGGCAGTTTTCCTGCACCTTGCAAGCTCATGACTTCTCTCAGCTCGTCCCTGTAAGGGGCAAGCTCGGGGGTACTCCACAGTCGCCGCCAAAATAGGAGAGGTCTTAACACTATTTCATCCGCAATGGGGCTAATTACAAGGTCCATTCTAAGGGGAGTTAAAGGGGAGCTAGCAGGAAGATGCAGGAGTTGCCTGACAAAGGAGTTCTCTGTAAGCGATAGGGGGTTGGAGGAACAGTGGCCCCATAATTCGGCACCGTACAAAGTGGAACCCCTAGCCTGTACCTTGTAAAGTTCGGCTGCAGGGCCTATTACTTTACGAGTGCACTTATTGTACGCCTTTAGAATGCCCCCCGAGGACTGAACCAATTTTAGGCTAGCTTTCTTTATTTGGGCCCCCCAGTTCATTTTCTCAGTTAGTGTGATCCCCAGGTACTCAAAGATCGATACCCTCTCTAGGGCCCTTCCATCTAAGCGGGGGTTTGGGCGAGTACTGTTTTTTGCGTTAAACGCCATATATTTAGTTTTCTGAAGATTAATCTCCAGACCCCTATTTTTGTAAAAGGCACTGAATACATCGAGGACCCTTTGCATGCCCATGGGAGACTTTGAGAGCACGAGAGTGTCATCTGCGAACATCAGGGCGGGTATGTTTCGGTTCGCTAGCGTAGGGGCATCAATGTCTTTTCCTGCCATCAGGAACTCTATTAGACCATTTATAAAGAGTGAGAAGAGAGTCGGAGCCAAGACGCAGCCTTGACGTACGCCTTTCTCTACTGGAAAGGGTACCTTATTTGAGCAAAATTGCCTTGGTGGAGGCGTTTCATCTCATGGCAAAGGTATTCAGGAACCCCTAATTCCAATAATATTCCCCACAGTTTATCCCTCGGACCTAGATCAAAAGTGGATTTAAGGTCCACAAATATAAGATAGAGGCTGCCACCCTCTATAGTCACAGTTTTCCAGTATAGGAGCTGTAATCTAAAGATTTGATCCATGGTAGAGATCTTGGCCCTAAACCCAGCTTGGAGGGGTGTGAGTACGTTGCACTCTTCTATCCAGGTCTGTAATCGGTCCAGAAGTGCACGTGCATAGATTTTCTGGCTTACGTCTAATAGGCTAATAGGGCGGTAATTAGCAGGACTAAGCGGAGAGCACTTTTTGTATATTGGAATGATTTCCGCCCGGCCCAGCCCAGGTAGAGGGGATCGCCAGACCCTGAACGATGGCATTGAACAGAGACCATAAGTAAGGAGCCCAAACAGAGGGTTCAGAGCGGAAAAGATCGCCAGGTATCTTGTCCAGCCCAGGTGCCTTTGCTGGTAGAATCTTACCCAGTGCTTCCATAATCTCCTTTAGGGAGAACAGGGGCGTATCTCGTTGGGGTGGCTCTAAATAAGTGGGAGTTATTGTCGTCAGCCCAACTTCCTTCTCAGCCATTTCATATAAAGATTTAAAGTGGGTTCTCCAAACTTCCTCCCCTATGTTTGGTGATATAGCGGATTTACCTTCGATCGATCCTGTATTAATCAGGTTCCAGAATGCCTGCATATCATGATTTTCCAGCGCAATTCTAAGGTTAATCCATTTTTCACACTCCCAACTGGTTTTAGCCTTAGCTATGGTCGTTTTGTAAATTGCCCTGATTTCCTTGATTTGCAGTCTGTTGTTTGATTTAATGGCAACTAGGAGCGCTGACTTAGCTGCTCTTCAATGTTCATTATACCATAGATGTTGTGGTTTTCTATTCAACTTATTCTTTCTATTGGTAAAGAAAAAGGAAGCCAGAATGGATAGCATATCTTGATAGTTGTTGGAGAGTGCGATCTGGGAGGTTGAAGTACCAGTCATCGCAGAGTGTTGGTATGCTACAGTAAGTAGGGGAATAATTTGCTGGTATAAGAAGGCGAGCTTATCCTGTGATTGGAGAAGTTCCCCCCAGCGTACTCTCCTACCTCCATTGGCCTGAATAAGACCGGGAACAGATTGTGGGGGATCACCAAAGGCGCGACTATCATATGGTGGAATTACATCCAGTACAAGGACATTATGATCACTCTCATGGCGGGGAATGATCTTGAAGTCTAGAACCTTATGCCACGATTTGATGTCCACTAGGATGTAGTCTATGATTGATGACTGCCCCGATCTATTAAAAGTGTGCTTCCCAGGGCTGTCCGATGCAGAACGGCCATTACATGCCCTTAATGAAGAACTTAGTGTAAGTGCATGCATCTGTAAGGCCAACGGGGTCCAGGCCCGTATAGGTGGGATATTAGGCTCTGGAATAGCCCAGACTGAGTCCTCCTCATTTGAAATACTTATGGGGAGACCATTCAGAGGTTCAAACTGACAATTAAAATCCCCTCCTAAAATTACCCAATAATTTTCCGGTATTGTTAAAAGGAAATTGGATAGTATTTCAAGATTATTGGAGGTTTGACCATGGCAGACCAGGCTTGAGTAGACGTTAATCAGAGCAATTCTGACTTTTGAGGTGAAGGTTAAAAAAATACAAAGAATATCATGAGATTGTGTCTCTATCTGGTTGATCTTGCAACCGAGGTGGACGCCAACCCAAATACTTAAACCCCCAAAAGGCCTGCCCCTATCCCCCTGGTCAGCTGGAGTGCTATATGATGCATAGCCCACTCTGTGGGTTACCGCCCTGGCCCAGGTCTCCTGGAACATGCATAACTCATGTTGGCCTATGAATAACCCCCAATCTGGAATATCCAGTTTGGGGATGAGTCCTGCTATGTTCCAGGATAATAGTCGCAGACCTACTAGGCTTATTTCATCGCTTGAGTGGGTGGGGAGTGGAGGACTGGCCCTTGAATGGGCCCCTTGGGGGTTATTTGTCCCCATTATCACCAACGCCCTTTGGTCATTACCCAAATTGCAAATGCTAGCTACAGCTGGAAAATGCTTTACATGGGAGGTAGAGTGGAATGATTTAGCTGTAAGTTGTGTTGGGATCGATCGGGTGATAAGCGGCCCATAGGAGTCAGTTCCAAATTTTTGCTTATTACATCACTCGCACTCCCCCCACACCTCTTCTCTAGATCTCCTTTATGCTCCCTGGGACCACCCTGGTGTAAAAAGACGTCCTGGTGTGGTGATTTCGTTCTATTGTCTGTTTGACAACTGGGGCTTGGGTGTGTAGGCCCAGTGTGAGTTAGTCAATCGATTGAGTCTAGAGGGCTATATCTATTTATAACGGGGATGTTGTAAAGGGGATATCGAGTGGGATCCAGATTCAGTCTGAGAGGGGCCTATTCTGTTTCCTCATCCCCATATCAATACCCATCCTTCTCATGTTATGTGGGTTTAGCTCTGGGGGGAAAAAATATCCCAGAGGGAGGGCAACTATACCTCCATTCTCCCTCTGGTAGCCACACTCTAGGAGGGTTTGCACAGTCCAAGGATCTCTAAAAGTTATCACTATACAGTCACCAGGGATGTCTTTTGGTCTCCAGCCCACCCAACTTACTCTACGTGTAAAAATAATTTTGTTTGCATCTTTGTGGGAGAATTGCTTGTGTTTTGCCAGCCAGAATATACATTTGTTTTTAAGTTCAAAATGAGTCTCCCTACACCCCTTGATCAATTCTGGTACTCCTGCTAGCACGACAACATATGGGGTTGAGGCCGGGGGGAGGTTTATACATAGAAGAGAAATCTCTTCTATGGGAGGTTTTTCAAGGGTTGCTAACCTTTCCCTGGCCCCAGGAGTTGGACCTGGTTGACAGGGAACTGGTCCTATTGCTCCAACCAGAGGGGGCTTGGAAATGCTCTCTGGGGCATTCTCTTGGGGGGTCTCCTGCGGGTGGTTTCTTGTGACGGGTCTCTGTGGTGGTGGAATTCTCTGGTGGAGATCTGTTGCATCCTGGTTGGTTGTGTTGGGCCTAATAGGGCTAATCTGGGAATTAGGGGCTGAAGTAGCTTGCTTGGTGGAATGGGGTGCTATTTGTAGGACTAAAGATTTAGTTGTCTCCACCCCCTTATAAGTTAGCTCTGCCTTGCCCACCCAATGATCAACCAATAATGTCAGTTTATCGACCCGGTCCGTTAGAATATTCAGTTCATCCTTTGTAATGGACCTAAGTTGAGTCTGGAGGTCCATCACCAAGTTGGTCACCCAGGGAGGTTGCTCGTGGTTAACCTGCGGTGCCTCCCCTGATCCAACTGCCCCCATATTACTATTCATTACTCTGTTCGCTGTTTGCTTTTTCCGCTTTGGGCTGGAGGTAGTCCCTTTTCTTTTGCCGATACCATCAAATAGCTTTATTCGACGTTTTCAGTCATAAAAGCACACAATTATACACAATCCATTAAAAAACAATAAAATCACCATTGAGTAATGCATAAAATACCATAAAAACAATAATTACAATTATAATTCATGACATTTCTTCAATATATGTCAAAGGGAAACTCTCACTGAACATACTATAACATTCGAGACCCAGAACTTTTTCCTGTTTTTAGAGGCTACAATTATTAAATTATTTACCAAAATTCATAGCTTTAGTGGCAACCGACTTAAAGTTCATAATATTATTGACCCCCCACAATAAAACTATACAATACACCCAATCTGCCTATCAATTCAATGTCTTTTACTAGGCCTTCTGAAATCACACATTAGTTTTTCCTAACGAACATGCCCTGATAATCGAAGCCCACCCCAAAAATTTGGCCATTGCTATGGCTAGTGCTTCCTTGGTATCACTTCTTAATATTCTAAGTGCTTGGTTCGCACCTCTTGTACCCAATAGCTTACATATAGGGCGCAACCAAGCCCGGCGTGGGGCCTGGTAACCTGCGCATTCAAACAAAAAATGGCCCATTGTTTCCTTTTTAATCAAACAGACTGGGCACAACTCAATATGTGCATTAGACCACTTGCTTGTGAAAGCTCTTATAGGCAGAGTACCTATCCTGAACTGAAAATACAGTTTCCGGTCTAGGGGTTTAGGAATGTAGTCCCAATAATATTCAAATCTTGGCATAGATTTATGCTCTAGAAAAAGTCCCGTTAGGGATGAGGGGTCAAACCTAGCTTCCAGTACAGTTAAGGACCTTTTCCCAGTATTTAACCTTTAAAATCTTTTGGGTGGGAAAACATTAGTTTTCGGGTCCTCCCATAATTGGCTCATGCCAAGTTCCACTAAAGATCGTTTTAATTCCCTAAGCCATTTTATCTGATGCTGAGTGTCTGCCTGAATTACGTCTAAAAATCCAGCTGCATAAACTGCTAGTTCTGGGGTGGACCACAGCCTACGCCAATACAAAAGGGGGCGAATTTTGGCTAGATATACTATAGGCTTCCTCCCCAAATCATACAACAATGGATATATAGGTGTGCTTTGCGGCAGACGAGTAATATGCCTAAAAACTTGTTTTCGGAGATTGAGAGTTTAGATAAATCCTCATATCCCCAAAGCTCAGCACCATACAATGCAGAGCCCATCACCTTCATATTGTATATTTCTAAAACTGGACTTATTGGCTTCTGAAATGAGGAATTAAATTCTCTTTGAAGTGCTCCTGTTAATTGCCGATGTTTTAGGGTTGAGATGTCAAGTTGATGCGCCCATTTTAGCCCTTCCTGTATGTTCACTCCCAAGTAAGTAAACTCCTTAACTTGCTCTAGTTGGAGATTACTTATATATATACCTCCCCTAAAAACCCTATGCGGATTAAAAACCATCATCTTTGTCTTTGACACATTGACCTCCAAGCCACGTCTTGAGCATACTCTCCAAGGGTGTCTCAGTGTTAGGTACTGCACTGGTCTTTGCGCGTGTCCTTGGGAGTTCCGGTGTTATGTCCAATGATTGCTGTAAAGGCAAAGAGGGGCTACCAGGGTCCTGGGTGATAGTGCATGGGGCTATGACTGGGGTTAATGAAAGACGCCTTTCCGTCCGCTCGATTTCCGTGGCTACAGCTCCAATTGCCCTTTGTAACATTTTATCTATTGAAGTAGGTTGTGGAGGGGGTGCAGATTGAGGAGCGGCAATGGTTCTTGGTTTACCCATGGCTGCTTAAACAGTAGATCAGAGTTTGTTGGAGAAGATAAAAAGGTTAACCTAGTTACTGCTTCCAGATGGGTGGTGAGTTTGTAGCTGTGGGTGGTGGAGGGAATATTGGCCACAAGAGGGAAGCTCCTTTTTAACCTTTAGTAATAACAGACACACAGAACAGGTGGGAGCCACTAACCTCAGGTAGACAGTCCGTTGTGGTAGATAGCGCACAATAGTCCATTGTCAAAACCAAGAGGGGTGGCCCAGCCCAGTCTCATCCGGGCTCTGACGGGCACGCCCTTGGCCCAGGCTTTGCTCGGGCGCTGCCCGGGCACGCCTGCGCGCGTCCCGCGCTGCGGGAGCTTGCGGCCAGATTTGTAGCGCCTCCTGGCGCTAGCGCGATAACGTAGGCGCTGTGCACCGCGAAGATTCCTGGGTCTCCCCCGGTCCTCCGAGCAACAGGCAGCAGGTTTGGCGGTTCCCGCGCTGCGGGAGCTTGCTGCCGGATTTGTAGCGCCTCCTGGTGCTAGAGCGATAACGTAGGCGCTGTGCTGTGCACCGCGAAGATTCCTGGCTCTCCCCCGGTCCTCTGAGCAACAGGCAGCAGGTTTGGCGGTTCCCGCGCTGTGGGAGCTTGCGGCCGGATTTGTAGCGCCTCCTGGCACTAGCGCGATGACGTAGGCGCTGTGCTGTGCGCCGCAAAGATTCCTGGCTCTCCCCCGGTCCTCCGAGCAACAGGCAGCAGGTTTGGCGGTTCCCGCGCTGCGGGAGCTTGTGGCCGGATTTGTAGCGCCTCCTGGCGCTAGCGCGATAACGTAGGCGCTGTGCGCCGTGAAGATTCCTGGCTCTCCCCCGGTTCTCCGAGCAACAGGCAGCAGGTTTGGCGGTTTAAGAATTACCCAAAGTCATCAGGGCAAGAGTCTGCTGGAACTTAGCTGGCCCTATCAGGGGGCCCCCTGACAGTCTGGGGCCCTGGGCCACAGCCCACTTTGCCCATGTCTTAAAACATCTCTGCACTTCAGGTGACACCGAGGGTCCCTGCATGCTGAGATGTCACTACGCAGCGGTCTGACATCTCCGTGAGGGGTGGCCAGTTTGTGACCAAGGCGGGCTCCTACATTCTCTCCGGTCAGGTAATGGGGTTGGATCATCCCTTGGGGGGGGATTCTTGGCTTCACACCTATACACACTCTAGGTACACGCATAGTAGGAGTATGCCTGATTACTGCCTTCATATATACACTATTTTAGCACCATGGTAGAACTATATCTACTATTCACGCTTTTTGTGCTCGTAATCACTTTAATCTACTTTTGTCTACTGATTATCGCAGCACATGTATTCTATTCAAGTATAACATTTGTTCAATAGATATATTGAAACTGTACTACTGTGTAATCTTTGTATATTTCTCTGAGCACGAGTAAGCACGAGTGACTGAGCAAAAGGTTCTGTTCTGTTTCCACTGTCTCTGAGGGGTCAGGATTGTCATGTTCAGTAGTTGGCAGAAACCATTCGTTCCCTGGTAAGGTTAGAGGGGCTAATGATGGCACTGTGAGCTAGCTGGTCTATAGGACAACAAACCCTGCGGGGGTTCCCGGAATCAGTCTAGGCACCTCGCCCAAAGTTTATGTTGTCCAACAAATGCACATGTCGTATGGATCAGTAGGAACTACACAACATGGTGCTGCCAATGTTGGTTGGGTTCTTATTCAATGGTCAATCTGAGTAGTTCAGTAGGGCTTTCTCAGAAACCCCTACTCACCTCCAAACCGAAGAAGTTTGTGGTGGGAAAGGAAATCCATCTCAGCTGAGTAGGTATACCCTATGTATTGGCTGTAGGTTATTCAAGCTCGTAGGATTAAAATTTCCCACATTGTGTAAAGCCTATCTCCAATTCATTTACAAAATTATCTTTGCCTACTGCAAACAATGTCCGTAAACGGAGAAGCAGGTAAAGAACAAGGAGTACCAATTCTAAATATCACAGAAAATTGCAGACATGCAGTTACTTTGAAATTATTACAATACTGCCTACAGCAAACGGGTGGAGACGTTACCTTCATGGTTGAGGCACACGAAGCATTCAGAACAGAGATATTCTATTCTTGGGTTAAATTCAAAGCTGCGGATGCATGCACACAATTGTTTCACACTTACATTGAAGATAAAACACCAGATGAACACTTTACCTATGTGGACATAGAAGTCCCATTTACTTACAAAGAACCAATAAATTGGTTTAAAGGCACCCTCCCCCATACTACAGAAAAAGTGAGACTCGGTCCACTCAGTGAAGAAGGAGCGACCTGGCCGGTCTTAGCTGCTTATACACCGCATCTTAATTTTGCTGACTTAGATGCTGCAGAATTAAGCATATGATACAAAGATCTAGTAAAAATGTACAGACATCTCATACAGTTCATAATGATAACACTAACAATTAACCAGATTGCTCAGGCTGGTATTGCCTGGAATTATTGAAGAAACCTATACTTCGCTAGGTAGAGATAATCTGGGAGCCAGACCTGGGAAACCACAGGTTAAGAGTAATTCTGAAAAGGATAACTCTAAGCAAGCATCTGATTCTTCCAAGAAGAAATGTGTCAATAAACAAAAAAATAAACAGAACAAGACACAATCACAGGGTGGTTCTCCTTAACAGGAAACCATTAGAGAAAAAATACAATCTGATAAACCATGATAATATTAGAAAGCCTGACAGGTATCAGGATACTGATACACTTTCCTCTCGTTCCTTTCAGGATTCATCCGATACACGTTCGGAGAGAAGTGGACAATCAGAGCACAGATCAGTAGAGCGGGTGAAGCCGAAAAGGGAATTAACATCACACTTCAGACTACATCATCAAAAAAGAAGACAAACAAAAGACTCCTAAACCTCAATTCAAAAAGAAGGTAGATGGGATAAAAATAAGACATACTACTGAGTACTCTGCTTCTGAACGGGTAATGGGCAGTGACAATGCTGGACAGCACGGCAGAAGTCACCATAGCTCGCTGTAACCTGACGGATTATCTGGCGGCAGTAGCGCTGAGTGAGCATATCATGGTGGAAACATCTGATACAAGGGTAAGGGTCCCACATCATTTACACTATATAACGCTCCAAAAAAAGGAGGACATACCCAGTAAAATAAAGGGTCTCTTTTGGGAGAACCTGACATATGGTTAGGATATTCTTTTGGCTGAAAAGGATTGGCATCCTGAGTTCATAATGGAGTGCCCACTGGGGGAAACAAATTTTACCTGCTTTCTCTGACCTTGTTCCAGAATATATCAAACATTCATATGCCAAGGAGTGGGTGTTAGCGCTAGTTCCTGCCCTATACCTCAATCATGTAGGGTGTGTTGATGAGTCTCCTCTTCATGAAATCCCAATAAATTCAACTCCTCAACCTCAGAGACAGAACCCAATAAAACATGAAGCTAAGAAACAAGTTAGGGAAATCCTAGAAACACTTGAAAACCAGGGTGTAATAGAAAATTGTGCCTCGTCCATGAATAATCCTTTGTTTCCCGTAATGAAATCAGATAACTCATATTGTCTAGTATTAGATTTCAGACATGTAAACACTTCCACATGCACATTTGCAGTACAGAATGCATATAGTGCTGCACTAATGAATAACATTGTGCAGAAGAAATACAAAACAACACTAGATATCTCAAATGGATTTTTCTGCCAGAATATAGCGCTTGAGGCAGATATTTGGCCGCATTTTCAGCACTAGGGTCACAGCGTCAATTTTGCCGTTCACCTCAAGGGTATAATAATATATTTTCAGCCAGATTGAAAGAGATACTTAAAAATTGTGATGAGGAGGCATTGTCCTATGTAGACGATATTTATCTGGCAGACGATAATTTAATGGAACACTTGGCCAGAGGAGACCGAATAATTCTGGGGTTTGCTCATGTGAGCTACAAATGTAATAAAAAAATAAAGAAAAATTACCCACCTCAATGTCCTGTTTCTTGGATATATTTAGTTATCAAGTGAAGGCAAAAGCCTGGCGAACAAAGCAAACACAAGGAGATTATGGACGGAGCGCTGAAACCTTTTCAGACACTCATCCCCAGTCACAGATCTGAGTTGAATCCATCATCGTTCTTTAGCTCACTTTGCCACCCCAGTTCAGACCCAGCCATATGCAAATCAGTCTTGACCCTGTTCCTTAGGGGAACAATCCAGACCGAACTGCAAGGCCAGGTCTTCCCTGGACCAGAAACAAGCACCCCGGGACCAGTTTTGGGGTAGCACCCCTCATCAGCCAGGCTAGCTTGAATCCAGTGGCAAAGTGAGCAAGGGACCCACGTCTGGGCATACCCTGCCAACTTAGGGCGAACAAAGCAAACACAAGGAAATGACAGACGGAGTGCTGAAACTTTTCAGACACTCACCCCCAGTCACATATCTGGGTTGAATCCATCATCGTTCTGTAGCTCACTTCGCCACCCCAGTTCAGACCCAGACATATGCAAATCAGTCTTGACCCTGTTCCTTATGGGAACAGTCCAGCCCGAACTGCCAAGCTAGGTCTTCCCTGGACCAGAAACAAGCATCCCAGGACCGGTTTTGGGGTGACAACCCTCATCAGCCAGGCTAGTTTGAATCCAGTGGCAAAGTGAGCAAGGGACTGACGTCTGGGCATACCCTGCCAACTTAGGGCAAACAAAGCAAACACAAGGAGATGATGGACGGAGCGCTGAAACTTTTCAGACACTCACTCCCAGTTACAGATCTGGGTTGCATCCATCATCGTTCTTTAGCTCACTTCGCCACCCCAGTTCAGAGCCAACCATATGAAAATCACTCTTGACCCTGTTCCTTATGGGAACAGTCCGGCCTGAACTGCGAAGCCAGGTCTGGACTGTTCCCATGGGGAACAGGGTCAAGACTGATTTGCATATGGCTGGGTCTAAACTGGAATGGCATGGGGAGCAAAAAAACAATGGATTTAGACCCAGATCTCTGTACTGGGTTGAATGTATGACATTGTTCAGCATTCTGTCCATCACTTGTTTTTTTTGCATTTGTCAACTTGAGTGGGACGGGTATGCCCAGACGTGGCTCCCGTGCTCTCCATGCCACTGGAGTCAAGCTAGCCTGGCTGAAGAGGGGTGAAACCCCAAAACCGGTCGTAGGATGCTTGTTCCCAGTCCAGGGAGGACCTGGCTTGGCAGTTTGGGCTGGACTGTTTCCATGGGGAACTGGGTCAAGACTGATTTGCACATGGCTGGGTCTAAACTGGAATGACATGGAGAGCAAAAAAACTATGGATTTAGGCCCAAATCTCTGTACTGGGGTGAATGTATGACATTGTTCAGCATTCTGTCCATCACTTGTTCTTTTTGCATTTGTCACCCCGAGTGGGACGGGTATGCCCAGACGTGGGTCCCGTGCTCTCCATGCCACTGGAGTCAAGCTAGCCTGGCTGATGAGGGGTGAGACTCCGAAACCAGTCCTAGGATGCTTATTTCCAGTTGCTTGGCAGTTTGGGCTGGACTGTTCTAATGGAGATCAGGGTCAAAACTCATTTTCATATGGCTGGGTCTAAACTGGAATGGCATGGGGAGCAAAAAACGATGGATGTAGGCCCAGATCTCTTAACTGTGGTGAATGTATGACATTGTTCAGAATTCTGTCCATCAATTATTTTTTTGCATTAGTCACCCCTAGTGGGACGGGTATGCCCAGATGTGGGTCCCGTGCTCTCCATGCCACTGGAATCAAGCTCGCCTGGCTGATGAGGGGTGAAACCCCGAAATCAGTCCTAGGATGCTTGTTTCCAGTCCAGGGAGGAACTGGCTTGGCAGTTCGGGCTGGACTGTTCCCATGGGGAACAGGGTCAAGACTGATTTGCATATGGCTGGGTCTAAACTGGAATGGCATGGGAAGCAAAAAAAACTATGGATTTAGGCCCAGATCTCTGTACTGGGGTGAGTGTATTACATAGTTCAGTATTCTTTTGACAAAAGCCTGGCGGCACATTTAAAAAAAAAAATGTGCATTGCTCCAGCCTCCAACGACAATCAAAAAACTACAATTCATTTAAGGATTTTTAAATTTTGGCAGAACATACATTTTGGATTACAAGTAAAACCTTTCTATGATTTAATTGGACCTGATTTTTCAATCAACCACGGCACAGGAACATAGAAACATTTTACATTCCGTACAAGCTGATATGATAGCTTAGAAACTTTTACACACATGTTAAACACTACCAACCTGGCGATCCGTGTAATTGCTAGACCAACTGGGTACACCTTTATCACTTTCAATGAAGGTGACAAAGTACCTATAGCATACAAATCACATTTCTACAACGAACACAGGGATGCATTTTGCACCAACTGAGAAAATTCTCACAGCAGTACAGACTGCAGTAGTGAGAGAGAGAGCACTAGCACATGGGAAACACATTATTGTGGTGACCCCTGTTCCAACTTTACAAGCCGTTACCAAAGCCAGCGTTTCCAAATGCCAAAGCATTACATCCACGATGGATACTATGGGCTGACTCTCTCACTGCAACAGATCTAGATTACAGATTTGATTCCACATTACAAACACAAGCATTCCTGCAGTACGAACAAAAATATCCTCTGCAGAATTAAATAATGCCTTTAGATCTATATGATTACATCATTTATACTGATCAGCCTGCCATAGGGACAAAACGTCAATATTCCGCTGCATGCCTAATTGTAAAGGGGCACATGCATGATGGAAAGTTCTGTCCTAAAAAAACACCCTAGGGGACTGTATAGTGCAGCTGGCAGAACTAAAGGCCCTGATACTGGTACTACAAAGTACGGATCATGGATTCCCCACATTTATAGTGTGTGATTTGTATTACTCTGTCCAGTCCTATAATGAATATCTTCACTATTGGAGCTAAAATGGATTTTGAGATTGAAAGAATTACACAATCAAGCACACATTGCTTTGGCGACAAGTGGCAAAGCTGAAAGAATGCTTGCCACGGGCTCCTGTTATCCACACATTGAGTAATCAACGTGTTGGCATTCACATTGAAGGGAATTCCTTGCCTGATGAAGCCGCTAAGGCAACAGTCTGCACTGCTGCCATTGCTGCAATCACTCGTTTGTGTACAAGATTAGACAGAGACATCATGGTGGCTGTCAGTACTGCACGCAATGAGACACACCTGCCCAAAGCCTTTCCACTCAATTACTCCTACAAGTTAGATGCACAACACATTCCATATGCTCAGATTCCAGGAGTAGGGGATAGAGTTATACCAAACACTGATCGCAGATTGGGAATGATACTAGCTGCAAATGAGGGTCTGGGTTCAGCTCACGCACGGGTTACTGCTGCAAACTCGTTACTGAAGCGGCGCTATTGGTGGCCAGGTCTAACTAAACAGACCAAGGGCTTTGTCCTAAAATGTGACATCTGCCAGCAGATGAACGCCTCAACCATAGCATGTCCACCTCAGACACATCTATTGATCTCAGCCAAACCCCTTGCTTGTGTCTACTTAGATCACTGTGGCCCCTTACACTCAGATGGGGCTTAAAAGTACATCTTGGTGGCAGTGGATTCATGCTCCTGATTCCTTTGAGTTTGGCCACAGTGGTCAGCTGACGCTCGAACAGTTATAAAGGATTTACGAATCTTTATCAGGACATATGCAACTGGCACATCGTATTACGACCAGGGCCCGGTGTTTAGCTCTTGGGATTTGTGGAGAGGTGTGGTGCAGCGGCCAGGGCAGCTGACTTCGGAGCTCACGGTTCGACCCCCAGCTCCGGCGGCAGCTCAGCTCAGCACCATGTGACTCTGGGCAATAGCTCACTTAATTTCCACGACGGCCCCCAGCGCCTTGAGACCCATAAGGGTGAGTAGCTCGCGCTTTACAAATACGGATTTACATTTTTTGGGCTTACAAAGAAGCCATGGAAGTTTGGGTATGACCTTGCGGTACTCCCCCCTACCCTCCTGAGGGAAGTTCGGTCATTGAGAGGAAGAACCATGACTTAAAGCAGTCCTTAACAGCAGGGGTGCTAGGTTCAGGTCCAGTTGGGTCCATCACCTGTATGAGGTCCAGAGGGCACTCAACAATATGCCAAAAAATCCCTGGGGGGTCGTACTCCATACAAAATCATGTTTGGTGTAAGAATGTGGACACCAGACCTCGATAATGTCAGTGTAGTGGTGGCTGAAACACCATTTGACATCAATAAACCTTTGGCTGTTTTACAGAAGTTCAATGAATTCCGGGGCACACAAAGAAATGTCCAAGTAAAACGCACCGCCACTAGAGAAGTATAGGTCGTACCAGCAAGCCCGGCTGGGTCCCGAAAATACAGGGCCTGGTCAGGGAAAAAATAGTGTACAAGAAAGAATTTTGCCATCTTACAGAGTGCCTGTACCTGTCCTGGCTGTTGAAGGTACCAGAACTGTACTTCTTCTGCCTCTTGCCGGCAGTTGAGAAAAAAGGTTTTTCTCGATTGATCTGATAAAAACCGCACTATGGGGCCGATTCTCAACAGTAGGCCAAATGGGATCCTGGGTAGCCGCCACACTCCTCTCGCTACCGTTCAGGAAGTTCAGATGGAAGCTTTAATAATGACAGAAGATTCCACTCTGCAAAGAAAAGTTATTAACAACAATGAAACATTCTTCCTGTTGAAACAACTACAACTGTACAATCAACGAGTACAGAAACACAAATTTCATTTCGAGTAATTGACGAAGTCTATTTGAATATGACACAGATCAAGTCATCTACCCGTTCTGCAAAGCCTGCTGAGCTGCCAAAAATTAGACCGGATGGCAACTGGCTATTTTGTGCATTATGATGACTTCTCATCGGATTCAAGTGAACCTGAGCAACCACCACCGCTTCTCCCTTTCAAGCTACAAGTGTATGCTCTCTATATTTGGCTGAAAATGACATACTTTGTTACTCCTTGGTTACATCTCTGGATTACAGTTGGATTACTTTTCCTGGTCCTCTGGATTGGTGACTGTCTTTTTCCTACTTCTGAATGGACACTATCTCCCAGAATGATCTGCAGAACAACTTGTGAACTTTGTTCTGAAACCACATGCATCATCACACCATGAACTAAAGGACCTGTCCCTAGTGAAAATTATAGCAGTTCCGCTTCCAGAAGAAATATATATACGGGACGTATGATGGGTATGGTCCATCTGAACCCTTGTAGCTTACCATATTTGTTTAAAAATTACTTAAATGATATCATCACCTCTAGTACCTTTCTGATGATTGGGGACTTGAAACTGTACACAATTCGCTTGCAGATCTAGAGCAATCAGCTACATTTTCCTTTGATGAACTGTATGAAGGTACATCTAACTTTGGTGATATGTTCTGTTATCCACATTATGGTCACCACTTTTTACACAAAGCTAGTATCCACATGCTGTTTATAAATACACTCAATGAGAACACTGCCCCACACTGCCAAAAGGTAGTTCATAAACATTTGCACAGACGTTTGCTTATTTTTCTGGTTTTGACACATCAGACCCAACTTCTTACTACTATAGCCTTGCTCCTATACCTGCAAAGAAAAATATGCTAACAAACACAAAACAGATATACTCTGCTTCCTTTATTTCCCAACTGTCTGTTCAGGGTTTCGACGTTTGGTAAGACATTGTAGACACAAAATCTGTCTGGGGGACAAAAGATTGGCAGGTTCAGGGAACTGAGGCCTTATTCAGAGCATGCCCCATACCACATCATATAAATGTCCTGAAGAAATCAGTGCAACAGACTTCCTGTCTTGGAATAGCCAAGATGAAGGATTTGAACACACCTCGCATTCCTGCGTTCTCACGCTTTGAGAACTGGCAGTATTACACACAATGCAGTGAGGATACACTAGATACCATGATACAAAATGGTTCTTTTAATTCATCAAACCCCAATTGGTTTGGCTTGTGGGCACTAATGGATGTCAATCTAGATTCCTGGGCAACACCGAAGGGTTTAGGATCAATAGGCCTGATCAGCGATATGTACAATTAGAACACTCAGGGTGGTGACATCATATAGTGTTGGGAAGTTGTGACTTGATTGGCTAAAAACCTCAACACTCTCTCAGGTGAAGTAACACTTGTCCCTTCTTTCTGATGACATAGATCTCAGGGATTTCTTGTTAGGTCCTCAAAAACCCCACGTTAAAAGCGCTTCTTGTATGCCATATACAATGAGCTGTGGAAAGTTTCTCAACAGGAAGCTCCTGAGAGATTGTGCAAGATTGATAGGGTTAATTTAGAAAAGGCTTTGGATGTGGTTGACAACGGTATGACCACATTATCATGCAGAATTTATTCACTGGGAAACATAGTATCTTCTGCAATTGACATAATACAGCAAGATATGTCTATTTTACAACATGGATAATCTCAATTACGGTCCATTGTGATACTAAGCAGGCTGTTGCAGACATTATGTTGTGGCCATGTGCAGTGGCGATATATCAACAGCACAAGTCTGTTTTCTGCATATGATCTACCAGAAAGAAATATATTAATGGCACGAAGAGCTATGAAATATACCATGTTGCACATTGAAAAATTAGACCAATTACCTTTCATCGTGGCTGAGACAGCATCCACAGACTGGATAATCCATGGTTACATCACCCTACCAGTCACGACTTTCCAATTCCAATACTGTCTACAATATCACCAGGTAGGCAGATAGGAAGCGCTAGGGGAAGGTTTGTGCATGAATACTGGGAATTACCATTCAGGTTTAGATGCAGGAATGGGGACACTGAAGCTTTCCATAGTGGTTCTGACTGTGAGGATACTTTAACCCGTTCCGTGCTCGCGTCGGCCAACGGCCGACGCGAGCACTACCTCCCTGGTGCTGCACACGACCGTTGGCCGACGCAGCCCCGCCCACCCTTTAGAACGCCCGCACCGCGGCGGAATGTTCGCCGCGGTAAACGGGTTAAATGGGTCTTTAGTTTACAAACACATTTCTCTTCATGGGGCATACAATGCTTCAGTTGCAAACTTGTCCTGTTATCTGAAGGGTTCTCCAGCTGTCATGATTCATCCGGTTTTCAAGCTACTCTCAAATGGGAGCTATTTAATGCTGAATGATCAAGGTTGCTGCGGAATGGAACCTGGCATTTCTTATCTGGTAACAGTTAATTCCATAGTCACTTGTTGCACACAAGTACTGTTTCCATGCCTGCTCAGTTAGGGAGGCAACGCTATGGCCTTCGATAAATGTTTCCAACATACACTTTAATTCTCTGAGCAAACTGAAAGCCATGCTTTTTCAAAAACTTAACATCAGCCAGAGAGACGTTTGATCTCCAGTTTGCAAGTTCCTTGCCTGAGATACAGACGCCTCTCCATTCTAACTTGCCGCTGCATTTTGGGGAGCGTTCACCAAATATTTAATATGTCTGATACGAAGGGAATAGTGCACTTTTTTAAATGTAATGGCTCTGGACTGGTTAGCACCTTTCAGGCGTTTTCTGAGTAATACCATCTTTCATGTACTTCGTGTTGGGAAGTGTTTTTGGAGGGCTCCCGCTTGTCCTGTTACTTGTAGCGGGACTCCTGATTTTCCTTTTTCTGCTCCACAATGGATGTCCCAGTTCAACCCGGAATGTAAATGTAAAATGTAAAAAGCATTTCTAATGTGCACAGCTACCTCAGAAGAGGTGTCCCGGTGCTAACAGCAGACTAACGAAAGGAACAAGCAGGAAGCTATGTCTGAATAAAGAGCCAGGTTTTAAAAGCCCTCCTGAACTCTAGTTCAGTTTCCATCAGGTGCAGGTGGACCGGCATAGAGTTCCAGAGTTTTGGTATTTTTACCGAAAAAGACCTGCCACCTTGTCATGCTTTAGAGAACCGTGGGACCCGCAAGAGCCGCAGGTGATTGGATCTCAGGACCCGTTCCTGGTGATACAAATGCAGCCTCTGTCTGAGATATCTAGGGCCTATGTCCCTAGTGGCTCTAAAGGCCAAGGTCAGTGACTTGAACTCTATCCTCCTGGTTACCGGGAGCCAATGCAATTGTCTCAGGTGAGGGGAGATATGATGCCGGAGGGGTACCCGCTGAATCAGCCTTGTCGCAGAATTCTAAATTATTTGAAGCCTGCGAATCCAATAGGCAGGTAGCCCTATATAGAGGCTGTTGGCATAGTCTAGCTGTGATGTCACCAAAGCATGAACTGTAGTCTTACGGCATTCCTCCAGAAGGAAGCGTAAACATTTCCTAATGAATTTCAGCTTCCAGAAGCAGGTAGAGGAGATGTGGCGCACCTGAGTCGTAAATGATAGGTCCTCATCCAGCCTGATTCCCAGGCTACTAGCAGAATCTGCCAGAATTGGAGGCGGATTTAGCTCCATGGGCCACCAAAGATTAGGTGGTCGGGGTGAAGCCGAAGTGAAGAACAAGACCTCAGTCTTGTCTGCATTCAGTTTCAGGCAGTTCACATTCATCCAGTCCGAGATATTTTCCAGGCATTCCTTGACGATATGAAAGACAGCCTCCGAGTGTTCTTTGAAAAGAGAACACCAACCACGTGTCATCCGCCTAGTAGACTACCTTCACACCCTCAAGATTCAATAAGGGTGGCCAGTGGGGTGAGGTAAATATTGAAAAGCAGTGGCCTCAACGCCGAACCCTAAGGTACCCCACACCCCAGAGGTTTCTGTGATGATAAAAAAAGGATGAAGAAACACCAGATGGGACCGAGTCTCCAGGAACGACCGCAGCCAGGACAATACCATCCCATGCACACCCAATGGAGAGGCACTGCTTGTGTTGTGATGCTGTAAATGCATGGTATACTGCTTCTGCACACCTTGCCTTCGAGAACTGAATGAGAACTGTTTTTTTGTCTTTCAGGCCTATTTTGCTTCACTGCGTCCAACCTGTATTCCACTGCTTGCTTTTTAGCCATGAATGCCTATTGGATCTATGCCTCAGATCACAATCGGTTGTGCCCCTGGACATTGAAGTACTGATGGACCCCTTAAAGGCCCATAGGTATTGTTGTCTCCAGCGTATTCCATTACCGATGAATGCATTCTTCGAGTCACCCTGGAAAACCTTGGCTCCTGGTGAAACGGACACCGGCTCTGCGGAACACTTACAGGCTGCAGTCCCTCCCTCAGCGGCTGCTGGGGGAATTGGATGGAATTACCTTTGCTCCATAAACCTGCTTTGAGGTGTGCCCCTGGGAACGTCGTCTGCAGTTGTGGGCAACAGCAATGTTGCAGATACCACTCGGAACACATAAACAATTGGCTTTTCCATGTGGTGAGAACAATTAGGCCTGTTTTGTAACAAAATGAATCAAAACAATTCTTGCTTTATTTTTCTAGGCACCATGGCTTTCTGAGTGCTTGGGATTTCTAGTAGTAGAATGACTTTTAAAAGGTTTTATGAATATTTTAAAGGGAAGCTTGCTTTTAGGTGATTTTATAAGTGGTTTTAGACCTTTTAAGCTTAACTTACTTTTGGACTGTTGTCTTTTAGATAGCTTTTATATATTGACCCTTTGTAAGAGGAGTGGGTATTATGTGCCGGGTATTAGGCCCAAGTAACGAAGCTGCACATTTTCTTACATTGTCCTAATTTTGCACAATAATATTTCTGCTGCGACCTTTTGCACACATTCACGAGCGTGACAGTGTAGGATTAGTTTCTCTGAAACTACTTCTGTTTACACATCCAGCTGCGTATTATCACGATGCCTTGAACACAATGCACAAGGCCCTTTTACGCACTATGTACAAATGTTGTATCTTCATCCACGTGGCAACAGGGCTATCTACATATCCATAATATCGCTAATCTATACGCACATCGCAAGGGTGCTTTCTATTATAAATAAGGAGCATCCCAAAAGATTAGCAGAGGAGGCACTTCAGCTGACACCGAGGGTCACTGCACCATACAGCGGTCTGACATCTCCGTGAGAGGTGTCCAGTTCATGACCAAGACAGGCTCCTACATTCTCTCCCGCCAATCAATGGGGTTGGATCATCCCTTGGGGGGATTCTTGGCTTCACATCTACACACACTCTAGGTATACACATAGTAGGAGTACGCCTGATTACTGCCTTGTTTATATGCCTGCATATATAAACTGTTTAAGCTCCATGGTAGAACTATATCTACTATTCATGCTTTTGATGGTCATAATCACTTTCATCTGCTTCTGTCTACTGATTATCCCAGCATATGTATTCTATACAGTAATAACGTTGGTTCAATAAATATATTGGAAAATATATTCTTTGTATATTTCTCTGAGCATGAATAAGCATGAGTGATTGAGCGAAATGTTCTTTCCTGTTTCCATGATCCTTGAGGGGTCAGGGTTGTCATGATCAGTGGTTGCCAGAAACCATTCATTCCCCGGTAAGGTTAGGGGGGCTTATGGTGGCACTGTGAGCTAGCTGATCTCAAGAACAACATATCCTACGGGGGTGCCTGGAATCAGTCTAAGCACCTCACCCAAAGTTTATGTTGCCCAACAAATGAGCAGGTCCTACCGATCAGTAGGAACTACACGACAATATAGAAGAAAGGAGATGCCTCAGTTTCTTCCAACTATAGGCTGATTAGTGGACAAACTGCAAATATGGATGGAAGATAATGAGATTTGTCACCCTACCAAGCGGGCTTCCATGCCAAAACATGCACGTCACCAGGCCTTCAGGTTTACACTACTTACCTGGAAATATATGCTGCTAAAAAAAAATATTGTACGTAGCATTCGTCGATTTGTGAGCTGCATTTGACCTTGTGCCCCGGGAAATGCTCTGGAAAGTTTTGCTAGGGCTGGCAGCCCCGTAAATCTGATAAATCTGCTAGCAAGGTTGCATGAGGGAAATTATGCACAGGTTAGTTGGAGGAAAGAGGGTGAATTAACCAGCAATATTCCCATTCAGCGTGCGGTGCGCCAAGGATGAATACTGGCACCAGCTTTAGTCTCCCGGTATATCAATGAAGTAGTTAATGAATTAGGGGAGTGTGGAAATGATTCCCCAGTCCTGAATGGCAAGAAGACACGGATCCTGCTGTTCGGAGATGATTCTTTACTCATTTCCAGGACCCCAATGGATGGGCTTTCAGCATTAGATACATTATTGGCCATTTGCACAAATAGGGGTCTGGCACTGAATGCAGAGAAAACCAAGTTTATGGTCTTTGGTAAGGGAACAGTGAGAATTGCTGAGAAACCCCTTGAGAGGGTAACTAGTTTTGATTACCTTGGGGTTAGGCTGACTGATTCGCTTGATAAAAGTTATTTTACCTTATGTCACAAATCCAAAGCAATATTTCTATTCAACAGACAGACTCAGACTCGGTCACTAACCCCACTTTAGAGGTTTATCAAGTGAATCCCCAAAGCGCTCCAATCTATGAAGGAGAGTTATGGGGTCATGTTGATACCCACAAGTTGGTGGTGTGTGAGAATTTATACATCAGATTCCTTGTCTCCGTCCCAGTCAGTACCCCGTCGACTCCAAAGTTTTTTGACCTTTCGATAAAGAGAATTGGGGATGTGGCTTCATTAAAACCCCTGATGTACTGGTTGCGCTTGTGGACCACGACTGAGGTAAATGACTATTATGAGACAAACATTGTCATAACTCCTCTAAACACCAAATATTGCTATATTTTACTGCTAAACAGGCAGTCACAAATACAGTTATCTTGCAGGCACTAGGGACATGATTTTAATGGTGCAGCAGGTGTAGTGGCACCGAGCCCAAAACTCACCAAAACACATATTATTGCTATTATATCAATTAATTGTGTTATTTCACTCTCATGTAATTTTTCAAAATTTTACTATTACTTACCCGCACTATACCAATAGTTACAGCACAATATATTGCCTTTTTGTACATAAACAAATCATAACACTTTAACAGACGTTCTGTAATTTATATTGTACAACTACTTAGCAAGCTACAACTTACAACAAAAAACAACTTATTAATAATCATATAGGCGAACCCTAATACATTTAACAATGCTTGTTAGATTTGATCTCGCCACCACTAGTGAAAAGTTTGTATGTGCGATTCCGCTTGGGCTGTCTACCATTAAGGTCCTTCAAAACCTGGGCCTTTGACCAAGATTCAGCTATGTGCCCTGCATGTGGCTCAGCTTCTGAGACAGAAGAACATATTTTGTTCTTCGGTACTGAATATTATCTTCTTGGTTAAAGTGGATTCAACCAATTTGCCTGAATCCGGCAAACAGACATTACTGGGCAGCTCTGAGGATTTAAAAGACAAATCCAATTGTCTTTGCTGTAAGCTGCTTCTTACTGAATGTCTGATATAGGCGTCAGAAGTTTGTGACTCAGATCAATTAGAAGGCTTTTCATTGTTCCTTTTTTCTGGCATGATAGCATGTGCTAGACAATTTGTTTGCCTGTTATAAGAGATCATTTTTATTATGATCAATTATTTTTACAATGCAAAAAGCACTTTTGCTATAAGAGAGAACATCATCACTTGTGGTTTTTAAACTGTTTTATGGAAGTTTCATATTTATACTGTATTTTATATGGAACTTGTACAAGTGTATTTAAACTATTGATTACTATTTATGTACACTTTGATGGTTTGGACAAAACCGATTTAATGTTGGAAGGTGATATAAAGTGCTACAGTCAACAGATTACATTTAACTTTCCATGCCATGAGTGCAATTTGTACAACATATACTATAGTTGTAATAGTACCCTGGATTTTTTTCTTTTGTGGTGCCACTGATGCAGGTGAATTCTGTAGAGAACTAGGAGGTGGCAGACTCAATGTGCATCTTGGGGCAGTTATTGTATGTAGTAGTGTCTCCATCTGACTCTTGTGACATTTCGAGGTTGAGGAGGTGGGTGACATTGGTACACTGCAGGGGACAGGGATGCTTTGTGTAAACCTGTCACCCTCTTCTTCCTCATCACATTCACCTCCCACCATGATCGGAACTGATTCCCCTCTCTCATCACCACCACCTGCAGCATTTTATTTAAGGTACGCCTCCCACTGAATTGCCTGAAGTTTTTTAATATGGGTTGATTGGCCTCCAGTATCATAGTGTGATCCAGGCTTCCCTTGAAGACAACTTGTGTAGCAAATGGAGCATATTGCAATGTTATCCTCCTGCTAGCTAATCAGAAAGAAGTCTCAAAATGGGGAGGAGAACTTTCTTAGTGTGCCACTGCAAATGCCTGAAGAAGAACTGGAGGTAGGTGGGTGTGTTGTCGAATGCCTCTCTGTAGTGCGTACTTCAACTAAGGTAGTAGTGGAAGTGAGGGCCTTATGGAAGCTGGCGGTGGTGGTGATGGTGGTACCAGTGCCACATCCTTAGGAGCAGGTTGAATTGGAGGGGTAATGTTGATGTTCTCTGAGCCAGGTTCCAAGACAGTGTCTGGCTTGTGATCCTCATCCCTTCCATAGTTGTAAGGCTTTCAGGAACTTTCTTTTTCCCTTTTCTCTCTTGGTGTGTCTCTAAAACTCAGCTGGGGTTGTCTAGATCATCAGAAGTGTGGCTTGGAGAAGATGGTGGAGCACTCTTCCTTTATCTTGCTGGAGATCTGGAAGCCAATGATTAAACAACAGGTACATCTTGCTCAGCAGGAAGCTCAACTTCCTGTTCGGCGCCTACTTCAGGAAAATCTATTATTGCTGGCTGCGGCTCCTGTAGCCCACTTTGCTCAGTTTCCTGCAATGATTGGGTACTAGTTTGCAGCTCAGACAAATCCAATTCAGACTCATTGCTCGTTGCCATGATTGCAGTGGCTGCCTCGCTGAGAGACATGGGCATGGGCTTAGGTTGGGGTGGTGCTGTTGATGCGGGAGTGCTGCTCCCAGCTTGCTTCCCCGGGGATGGTGCGGCAGACACTCAAAGTCTCCTGAAAAAGGTTTGGGCTGGCACACCAGTGGTGGCAATCTGCTTCTTCTTCTCCTCCTCACTAGCCACTTTCTTGGCAGCACCTTTCTTTGGGGCCATCTTGAAGCTGTCAGTTGGCAATGGCACAAGTGGAAGAGACTGGAGGACTCAAGTCACATGTTGTGGTCATGTCACTTTGTACAGGCCTTCTGTTTGGGAGTACTGTGGGTGAAGTCTCTTGTGCACCTAGAAGCAAATGAGCAAGAAAAACATTTAGGGAAACGGGGCACTTTTGCAGTTTGAATTATTCATACTAGTACAGACAATATAATTTTATGGTTACATACTATCCTAAATAATTAACAATAGTGTATCCATTCCAAAGTTAAAAGACACCACCATAACATTTAATTTTCAATCAGGATAACAACATACAGTTGTAACTGTGTGCTTTATGTGCATCTAAGGGAGACACATGTGGCAGTCAGGGAGGTACAGGGGAAAATGGAATAATCCTACAAAAATGAATGCTGGTGTGTGCCTACGGCAGGCAAGGTGATCCAGGTCGAACTGGCATAAAAATGAATGCTGGTGTGTATGCACCTATGGCAGGCAGGGGGTCCACGGGAAAATGGAATAGTCCTTAAAAAATTAACGGTGGCGTGTGGCTGTTGCATATGGCAGTCACGGGATCCACTGGTCCAGGGCAAAATGAGTAATGACAATCCTTAAATAATTAACGCTGTTGTGTGGCAGGTGCCCATGGCAGGCAGGTGGTGGATGGAAGGAAAAAGCAAAAAACTAAATAAATAAGCAAATGAAAACTATTTTATTGCTGGTGTACTAGTGGAAAATGAGAAATCGATTCGGCGGCAAGGAAGCTTCTCGGTCCCCTTCAGGGGAATTAACAAACTCTGGGGACCTTTGCAATACACAGGATGTTGGAAATCAAGGACACAAATTTGGCGGGGATAGCTTATGTGAACAAAAAGTTATGGAACCCTAAGAGCCAACTACCCCAAATAGCCAAAAAAGGCTTAGCACTGGGGGAAAAAGGCCTAGCAGCAAAAGTGTTAAACATATGTGCGCTGAGCGCCGGGAGGCTTCGGTCGAAGCAGTCGAGCGTGTTACAAATGCTGTTGATTGATTGATTGACATGATCAAAAATGTAAATAAACAGTCTGTCATTTTGGTATTTTTTATTACAGAGTGCATATACTGTTGCTTTTCAATGAAAAAGGCTCTTCAATCCTTTCATATGGGCTCCCATGGGATTTAAACATGATTAAATTACATGAAATAAAGTTTCATTAGACATTGAATACGAAGAACCTAGGGGTGGATATGTGTAAAACCTTCTGGGTGATACAGGCTATCTTGTAAACTTGTCTAATTGCATGAGGAACCATTAAATGGTTGCTAAAGTTGGTGTAATGTGGTCACATTTTTTGTTCAATTGACAAAGCACTGCTTTCTGAGGTGTAATTTAGGAAGAACACACAGCCAAGAACTGCCATTGTCAATTCTAGACAACACAAGCGATTGGACAATGGAGTTAAGGCCTTGTAGTGAGATAAAATGACAGATTCCCTATAAAAGTTGCAATTAGAAGCACATGCTGTTGGCTATTTCGTAATTTGTGACTGAACTTGAGTCTTATCAAAAATGAATTACAAGGAGTTAATCCTAAATTAAACCTGTGAAGTTGAATATGAAGGGGAAAGAAAGAGCATTGCTAGCACAAGATCTAACTTATATTTATCATCATCAAGTTTGCTATGGGCTTCCTCTGTCGGACATGACATTGATTCTACCTTCTTGCTAGGGATTTTAGTTTCACTGCATGAGGAAATACGTGGCCAAGTGAGATATGAAAAGAATGTTAGCTATGGGAGATTTTAATTCACCTTTAGAGGTCTCCCCTGACCCAAGAACTCTTGGATAGTGATCTTTGTTTAGGTAATAATCATCCAGATTTAAGGAAAACAGTACCTCGCCTCATTATGATGGAGGCAGTCGGAAAGTAAACTGGCCGGTCATTCCGGCTTGCTTCCGACGGGCTCTGAGAGCCTGTCGGCCAGTTAGAAGCCGACCAGTAATCTCAAGGGCGGGCCTTTTCCCCCTTAAGATTACCATGCACAGTTTCCGAAATGGTTTCCATGCTGGCGTGTCCGACATGGAAACCATTTTGAGAAAGTGTGTTTGGGGGCCCCCAGCAGGGCCCACTTTGGTGCACAGCCACCTTGAGGTGCCTGCCACTGGGTGCAGGGATGAACTGCACCTCCCTTTTCTCACTGGTAGCTAGTGTTGAAGCTGGCTTACGGCCGTAACATGAGCCCCCATTGAGAAAAGGGAGCATGCGACCAGTGTTCGGTCGTATTGTAATGGGCCGGTCGAGACCACCGACCGGATGTCGGTCAGTCCCCAGACCAGTCGAAATCAGCCACAAAATAGGGCAACGATGTTAGTGGATCAAATATAAAACCACTGCTTATACAAAATGTTTTCCTGAAACAGATTTGTAAATTGACTCATTTGACTTTCATGTATTACTTTGTGCAGAATTAGGTGTAAGGAATATCTTATTGAAAAAATAATCTTGGAATAAAATGATTGTGGAGGAGACAATTGCAATGTTTTACTCATCTCTGGTACCACTGTCATAAAATGTTTGTGGGAAGAGAGAATTACATAGGCCAGATACTATTGGAATTGAGAAATCTTTGTGTCAAATTTCACCTGGACATCCTTCTTGCAATATTGCTGCAGAAGGATTACTGTTATACTCTAGTTTTTGTATGTGTAACACTAATTATCATGAAGATGAAATGCACCTTATTTTAACATTATTCAAAATTCAAAGCTATTCAAGGCTAAGAGGTGTTTGGCTGAAACCAATTATAAGAGGTTCAAATGTAAGATTAAAAAAAGCCTTATTTATAGGTTAAAAATACCTGGATGTTCTTTTCATCTAGATCTGTGTTTTATATTTATGGGCTTGGCAGCACAGACAACTGTTTCTTCGGCTAATGTGATGTGCTTCTTTTGTTGGTTATGGCATACACCATATCACAGTAAAGGTAGACAGAGTCTCCATGATGCTATTGATAACGCC
>CAWUFW010023806.1:0-69407 GCA_963921515.1 Calotriton arnoldi | reverse complement strand
TAATTTTCTCAAGTTGCATAAAGCTCTCAATTCCAAGAATGGGAGTGTATCATACTTGGAGGGTGGAAGCTCACTGGCTTCCTGCAAGGATTCTTTGGATCCTCCCTTTAAAGACATTACTAGTGTGGTGTGGTGTATGCACTACCTACTCTAGTGTGGCCTACTAAACTCTCTTGAGTTGTAGAAAGGGTTGTGCTATCCCTTAACACACAACTCTAAGTTCAGTAGAACTTACTGTTATTCTAAGCTTAAATTATATGTACCTTAGGTACCTTTAGTGGTTTTCAGTTGATCAATTCAATTGAGATTATCTGGTAAAACAATAGCAAGCTGGAATCCCACACGCTGCACACCAATGTGAGAAGTTGGCCTGGCATATGCTGTCCACTAATTATAGTGGGCACCTTGCACCAGTCCAAATCGACTCTTATGGTAGGTAGGTTAAAGACAACCTTATTAAAAGCTATCCTAGTGGTAGCTATGGAGAGCAACCTTCAGGCTAAGTCTTGAAGGAATGTAAAGCAGCTTGTTTTACCAGTCTATAATCTCTTGAGTGACCAAATGAAAGAGCACCACACCAGGTATATATTCAAAATATATGTATTTATTACTAAACACACCCCTCTAGTCTCTTTATGAGGCTAGAGTTCGAAATACATAGGTTATAAGATCTTAAATCACAGTAATAGCACAAATACACGTTTGGGCCCTAGGGGCGTACCAAACCATATACCAATAAAGTGGTATGCGAACCATGACTGAACTAGACACTAGGCCTAGAGCCTCTAGAAGTGCTTGGACCACAAGGAACCACCCAAGGTAGTGACACAGGGGACCCACGGGAGACGCGTGCAGTGTAAATACACAACCGCGATACGCCATTAACTTCTATGGAGAAAGTCGGGATCGGGAAAATAGAGGAAAGGGACACTTAAAAGAGGACTAGGACAAAACCCTTTGAGATCTAGGACTTTGAAGAGTCTCTACCCACGGGAGCACCGGAGTACTCGTGTTACCTCACCCAGGGAAGCCGGGTGCATAGGTGCCTTTCGGGGTCGGGTTTCGTCGTCGGTTCTTATGGCGATCTGCTGCAAAGTGCTGCTGGCGACCAGGAGAAAAGTGTCCGGGTGGATCCAAGAGTGGATCGGAGTTCTGAAGAACCTGAAAGCAGAGGGGACAGAGTCTGGGTCACTAGCCAGTGACCAGGAAGGCGATGGACAGATGCCCACCGATGTTGAGTGCTTCAGATGCGGTGACGGTCGTCTTGACTCTTCAGCCACGAGGTCCGGGAGGCGATGTCGGTGACCAGGAGCAGGATTCGGGCTGTGGCTCGATGTCTGTCGAGTGCTGAGGTGTCGGCGACCGGATTGGACCCAACAAGCCTTGGCAACGGCAAGTCTCGAGTAAGATGAAGATCGTCGATGATGCAGACCAGCAAGGTCTGGGGAACTCACCCAGCGAGGGTAAGTGAGGGCAGGCCTGAAGCAACCGGACTGCCAAGTAAAGAAAAGATTGGCCTTCGTTAAGGGCTACTAGCCAATGGGCTAGCGACCGCGAAGGAGCCTCGTGACGCCACACGTGGAGCTGGCTTACAGGACACTCGTGGAGTGGGGGCCAGTGATCTTCGGTGCAGGTGGTGCTGGAGGCTAGGGCTACTCGGAGCCCAAAGCACGACTTCTTGGGAGGCCCAGAAGATGGTGCACTTGCAAGTGTGCTCGGTGTCCAGGGGTTACGGTCTCAAGTCACCCACGATAGCCACGGGCCTCAGCTTTGCTGGGGACTCAGGGTAGCCTCGGGGAAGTCTGAGAATCCACCTCTGGTGATGCGATGACTTCGGCGTCCGACGGGAGCTTCAGTGATGCGAACCGGACAGATGCTTCTTTGGTGCCTGCCAAGCAGGGAGTCACTCCTTGACCCCAAGGGAGATTCTTCAGTCCTCTAATCTTGTCGTAGAGCGTCGAAGGTCCAGGATTCAGTTTCAGAGTTTCGTCCAGGTATAATCTGCTTTGCAATGGCAAGGTTCCCCCTCTTATACTAAAAGAGGGGATGGACTAGCTCTATGACCCCACCTATGGGAGGGTCAAGGGAGGGGTGGCTACACCCACTTCCCTTTGTCCAGTTTCGCGCCAGAGCAGGGGCAGGTAGCCCCTGAGCTGGTTTGAACTGGCATATGCACAGAGGAGCCTTTTGCTCCCCCAGTGCAGGACTTCAAAGCACTCTAAAAGTGCACCCACCCAGCCCCAATACACATTATCCTGTCTGGGGAGGTGGTCACACCTCCCTGCAACAGAAACCTATTGTCCAGGCCTCCCCTGCCGGAGTTTCGTCCAGCAGCAGGAGGCCAGACTTGTGTCTGTGGCAGCAGCATCCATTTTGTGATGCCAGGGCTTCAGAAAGAAGTTACCGGGTAAGCCAGAGTTAACATGTCTTTCCCTCTAGAAGGGTGGAATGCTACCCCGCCGCCAGGATTGGCGGGGGTAGTATTCCAAGATGTTTGACACCAAACACGACATGTTTAGGTGCAGCCATTACAAAGTTAGCATTTTACTGCGAGGATATAATGCGGCTTAAGAGTATATGGTCAGGCTGCACTACAAACAGCATCAGAGATGGTCTCCGAACGCTGCAGAGGGGCCCTGCTCATGCGAGGGCACCCTCTCACATAGGAACCATGCATTCTGCCTTTAGGATTGATAAGGCCTGCCTTAGGAGTGACTTATAGGTTTATATGTGTGTATGTATTTAGTGATATAGGTAACCTATATCACAGTAAGGAGTGCATGCACCACCCTACCCAGGCTGCAGTAGCAGACCTGTGGTGTCAGTTTGGATGGCCTTCCAGGGGTGGCATAATACATGCTGCAGCCCCTGGTAGGCCTCTGAGTACCTATGCCCTTGGTACATAGTATACCATATACTAGGGACTTATAAGGGCACTCCAGATTCCAATCAGAGATGTGCCTAAGGCACCTGGAAACCTTTTTACAGAGAAAGCAGATAGACTGGGGCCCTGAATAGCAGGATCCCAGTCCAACTAAGTCATAAACCAGCAAAACACCATAAAAAAAGTGGGGGCAACCATATAGTCAGATTCCACCTTCCTACATACCTCAGAATGGTTTGCACGCATGCGCCTCAAAATAACACTAACCTTAGGTTGTGAAAGTACCAGGAAACCACCGGAGCTAAACCCATGACACCCGCGAAGCTACCCTGACTAACTTGCGCAATGGAACCAGGTGAGCTGCTAATGGGTCGAAATCCTCGGTGAAGTGCGCCATAGAACGTTGGTGCACGCCTCACAGGACCGGAAATCTAAGGAAGACTAGACCGCTGAACAGCGGGTATGCTGGCGGCCATGTTGGAAGTCCAGCGCCACCAGCATGCTCGCCAACTAAGGGCACAGTGGGATCTCAAGCTTGGCCGGTGGATTAGAGGGGCAGAGACAATGGCCACAGCAGGGCCACGAGGAGGAAACCTCCAGTGAACCCTGACAGTACCCCCTCTCAACGGGGTTTCCTCCAGTCGTGGTTTAGCAGGAAACTTGGCGTGGAAAGCCCTGACCAATCGGGGAGCATGGACATTTGAACTGTTTTCCCAGGATCGTCCATCTGGGCCATAACCTTTCCAATCAATAAGGTAAAAAAGCTCATTATGAACTTTTTGGGAATCTAAGATCCTTTTCACTTCGTATTCAACCTCACCATCAATAACTAAAGGGAGAGGAGGAATTGTCCTTCGTAAACCTGGTTGAACCTTTTTAAGTAGGGAAATGTGAAAGACTGGATGAATTTTGGTAGTGCCTGGTAATGTTAAACGGTATGTTACTGGGTTAATGATTTTCTCAATAGGGTATGGAACTATAAAGCGTGGCTGAAACTTACGGGTACCCTTTAGCTTAAGATTTTTTGTGCAGAGCCAAACTTGATCCCCCACTTGATGATTGGGTTCTTTCTTCCTTTTTTGATCAGCAAAGTGTTTGTAACGGCTTTTCGCGAGTGTCAAATTGTGTGTTGCTGATTGGTGAATCCTAGCTACATGTTGGGCAATTTCCTGCACTGCTGGGACTTCTACACTGTCGAGTTGTATCTGAGAATTAGGGTGTCTGCTAGAATTCACGAAAAAAGGTGAGTAACCAGTAGACACATTTTGGGCATTATTATGGGCAAACTCAGCCGTCCGTAAGTAATCGGGCCAGTCACCTTCCTCATCCAATAAATAGAGCCTGATATATTGTTCCAATTCTTTATTTGTCCTCTCAGTCTGCCCATCAGTTTCTGGGTGGAAACTGGTAGAGTAACGATGGTCAATGCATAAACCCTTGGTGTAAGCCTTTCAGAATCGTGACAAAAACTGAGGACCCCTATCTGTGATCAATACCTTGGGGATACCATGGAGACGAATTATGTTTTGGTTGAAAAGCTGTGACAGTTGTTTAGCAGTGGGAGTTCCCTGAAAAGGTACAAAATGTGCCATCTTACTGAAGGTGTCTCCACAAACCAGGATAGTATCAAAACCTTGGGACGATGGTAAATCTACAATTAGGTCTAAAGAAACCGTGTGCCAAGGGTATGGAGGAGTGGGCAGTGGTTGTAAGAGTCCTTTGGTGGCCTGCCTGTCCGGTTTTCCCCGAGCACAAATCTCACATCCCAAAACATATCGACGAATATCTCGACACATGTGCAGCCACCAGAATCGTCACTTGATCAGGTCTTCTGTTTTTTGTACTCCTTTGTGGCCTGCCAAAGGGTTGTCGTGACATTCATGCAAGGCTTTAATTTGAAGATCTCTTGTGGGTAAAAACAAGGTTTTTCCTTGATAAGGTAAGCCATCTCGGACAACTCTCTGTAGGTCTGCTGTGGCCCAATCGTCCATATCTGTTTCAGTCATTGAATTCGAATTTGCTCTTCAAATGGTACTTGAGAAATGATTCCTATGATTTTATCTGCTGGAATTATCTGTTGGTCTTCTATGAATGTCTTTTGGTTTTCAGTATCTAATCTGGATAATGCATCTGCTTTTCCATTCTGGGAACCCGGCCGGAATGTAATGACAAAATCGAAATCTGCAAAGAAAAGTGACCAACGGAGTTGACGAGGTGTGAGAGTTTGGGCAGATCGTAGAAACTTTAGGTTTCGATGGTCGGTAAATACAGTCACTGTGTGCTTAGCACCCATCAAATAGTGCCTCCAAACTTTAAAGGCGTCTTTTATGGCTAGAAGTTCCTTCTCCGTGATGGTATAATTACATTCGGCTGGATTTAGCTTAAGGGAATGATAAGCTACTGGATGCAGCTGCCCAGTGTCTTTGTGTCTCTGTGAGAGTATGCCTCCGATGGCTAATTCCGAAGCGTCTGTTTCCAGGTAAAAAGGTTCGGAGGGGTCTGCATGAAGCAGGACTGGTGCGGTGGTGAAACTCTCTTTCAACAAGTTGAAGGCCTTCTCAGCTTCCTCTGACCATTTGAAAGGTGCGCCCTTCTTCAGTAGTCGTGTTAAGGGGAGAATTTTTTGGGAGAATTCGTGAATAAACCTTCTATAGAAATTCGCGAACCCGATGAAACTCTGAACCTCCTTGATTGTCGTGGGTGATTTCCATTCCATCACAGCCTTCACCTTCTGTTCGTCCATCGTTATTCCCGTGGGCGATAGTACAAATCCTAGGAACTCAACAGTGTTGGTGTTGAATAAACACTTTTCTAGTTTTACATACAAGGAATTTTCTCTTAAGCGTTGTAACACAGCTTGGACTTGCAATCGATGTTCCTCCTCCGTGTTTGAATAAATCAGAATGTCGTCTATGTACACTATCGCACATTGATCAATAAAATCACTTAGGACATCGTTGATGAAGTATTGAAACGCCGCTGGTACGTTGCACAATCCATACGGCATCACCAGGTATTCATAGAGGCCGTATTTGGTCCGGAAGGCTGTTTTCCACTCATCACCTTCCCGGAGTCTGATTAAGTGGTATGCCCCGTGTAAGTCTAATCTGGTGTAGATTTTCGCCTCCTTCACCTGGTCAATAAGAACCGAGATGAGAGGTAGTGGGTAACGATTTTTAATTGTTATCCTGTTGATAGCTCGATAGTCTATACAAGTCCTGAGATCTCCTCCCTTCTTTGACACGAAGAAAAGAGGGGAAGAGACTGGAGACTGTGATGGTCTGATGAATCCGTTCTCGAGATGTTTTTAAAGTATTATTTTAAATGCAAGTTTTCTTTCTCAGTCAAGGCGTAGATGCAACTACATGGCAGGTTCGCCCCAGGTTCTAAATCTATCTTACAATCATATGACCTGTGCGGTGGCAACTGCTCAGCCTGGACCTCATCAAATACATCTGCAAAGTCTTGAAATTCTCCTGGAATCTCGGTTGTTTGTATTATGCATACAGACACCCCGTTTTCACATAGCTGTGCGGCCACACTAAGTTCTGACTGGATTTCCTTGTCCTTAAAACAATGTTTCTTACAATATTCGGAATTCAATGTAACAGTTCGAGCTCCCCAATCGATGGATGGATTGTGCTCCGTTAGCCAGGGGAGTCCTAATATCATTTGGAATTGTGGAGCATCAATTAGGTTGAACTGTAGAACTTCTTGATGACCTTCTCTTGTGATCATTTGCACTGGTTCAGTATGACTGATTATGGGGCCGGATGTTAAGTCAGTTCCATCTACTGCTCTGACCAACTCACTTCGTTCCTTTTTGATGGCTTGTAGACCTATGTGAAAAGCAAATTTCTGGTCGCAGAAGTTTCCGGTAGCCCCGGAATCAATCATGACTGTGATTTCTTTCAAGACAACATTCTGAAATTTCAATGTTAAAGCCAAAATCAAATGGGGTGAAGACACTTGCAAGGTATTTGCTAGTTGATGGTTCATTGGAGTTGTATCTCTGCTTGCATCCACCAGTCCAACTCCATTTACTGGTGGTGCTGCAAGTTTTCCTTCTCCTTCACTGGAGTCTTGGGTCTTTTCAGACAAGCCTTCACAAAATGCCCACTACCTCCGCAGTACATACACAACTTATTCTGACGCCTTTTCTCTTTTTCCTCCTTGGACAAGGGACCACGAATGGCACCAATCTGCATTGGTTCATCTCCTGCTGAATTTTCGGTGACTCGCGGGGTTTCTGGCTTGATTCGGTCAAAAAGGGGAACACTCGATCAAAAATCTCTTTTCCTTTCTCCTTTTCGTTCGCTCTGCCGAAAATCTATCTCTAAGACCAAGTCTATCAAGGCTGAGATCTCAGTAGGACGGTTAGGAATTTGAGATAGAGCGTCCATTAGTTCTTCTTTTAGCCCTCGGTAGAACAATGCTGCTCTCTTATTTTCTTACCAGTCTGTCTCCACCACGAGTTTATTGAACTGGGCTAGGTACGTTACCAGTTCTCGGTTTCCTTGTCTTAGCTCTAACAATTAATTGTCCGTAGCCTGTGACACTTTTCTCCTGTCAAAAATTCGGAGGTACTCTTTCTTGAAGTTATACAAGATAGGATCATCTTTGGTCACTAGGGGCATTGACCAAGAGGCCGCGTCCCCACTTAGATAAGACAGGACAAACGCCACATGAGATTGAGCATCGGGGAAAATCGTGGGGTGGCACATAAAGTGAAGGGAGCACTGAGTCAAAAAGATTTGAGCCTTCTGTGGGTCCCCGTTGAATCGCTCTGGGGGGCGAGGGGTATTACAGGTGACAGGGAATGAATAACTTGGGTAGGAGCAATGGACAAAGGGCTCGTGTTGGGCCTTTGGGTTTCAAATGTTGTAGTTTTCTGGCTAGTCTCTGAAACAGATTCTCTCATTTTACAGCTAATTATTTCCTGTTTTAGGATTTTATTTTCCTCTCTGACTGCTTCTAGGTCTCTTTGAATATTTCCCAGGATCTCTCCTAAATTTTTTAAATCAAAACCTTCTGCCATTCTGCTTGGGTTTTTGTACCAACGTGGGCACTTCACTCTGTCAGAGGTCCAGTTTCTAGTAACCTAAACCACACAGGAGCAGAATGACGTCTAGTTCCCAATACCCCTCTTAGGACACCCCTGCTAGGTTCTTTATAAATCCTTCACAGGTAAGTACCAAGGGGGAAAGGGTGTTGGGACAGAGAAGAGACTGCTCAGTAGTTGATCTGCTTACTCTGCATCGTCTTCTTCTTTCTTTCTTTAAGCTGTAATTAAATACACTTCTAAATACCACTTCTATTTCAATTTACAACATTGTGGAATAAAGATGTCTTATCTTACCAGTACAACCTTGGAGCTAGCTTCTCTTCTATTGGCTTCTCTAGTAATGTTTGATTTTGGCTAACTGGAGAAGGTATTGACTCGACTCTCTCTCGCTCTCTCTCTCTTACAGGAGACGAATGTAGAGCTTCTTAATGCAGTGCTTAACACGAAGAAACACAAGGTAAGTATATTGCTTAAGTGGTATGATTGCGTGGATTCTATATGGTGGATGCTGATTGTATATATATATATATATATATATATATATATATATATATATATATATATATATATATATATATACTTGATTAACTCACTGTGTGTTCGAGTCTTCTTGCTTTCTAAGTTTCTTTTTTAACTTCCTTCGTTTAAGTAATAACTGCCATATCCTTTGAGGAATTGCTTATGAATAGGAGCTATTAGAGCGCTGGGCAGATAACTATATACACCTCTAAATATAGTCAGTAATCCTACTTGACTTTTA
The DNA here is from genome assembly GCA_963921515.1 of Calotriton arnoldi. Lineage (NCBI taxonomy): Eukaryota > Metazoa > Chordata > Amphibia > Caudata > Salamandridae > Calotriton > Calotriton arnoldi. The sequence continues at coordinate 60,698 of CAWUFW010023806.1, read as the reverse complement.
ACTATGAATGAGTCATTGGTAAACGCAGCGTGAGGAGAATACACGCCTGCATCTACCAGACTCAATGGTGACTAAGAACGTAACTCTGAGGAGCGGGCGCTAAACCTAATAAGAGTTTCTTAGGTAATGCAGCCTATTTACACCTCAGGGAACTGTGTGTCATGGAGAACAGAACATGCCCACACTTCCCTCACGTCAGGAAAATACTGGGAGAACACTACCTTTTGAAGTCATGCGCAGAACTCGCCTCAGAATGGTTTGCACGCATGCGCCTCAAAATAACACTAACCTTAGGTTGTGAAAGTACCAGGAAACCACCGGAGCTAAACCCATGACACCCGCGAAGCTACCCTGACTAACTTGCGCAATGGAACCAGGTGAGCTGCTAATGGGTCGAAATCCTCGGTGAAGTGCGCCATAGAACGTTGGTGCACGCCTCACAGGACCGGAAATCTAAGGAAGACTAGACCGCTGAACAGCGGGCATGCTGGCGGCCATGTTGGAAGTCCAGCGCCACCAGCATGCTCGCCAACTAAGGGCACAGTGGGATCTCAAGCTTGGCCGGTGGATTAGAGGGTCAGAGACAATGGCCACAGCAGGGCCACGAGGAGGAAACCTCCCGTGAACCCTGACAGTACCCCCTCTCAACGGGGTTTCCTCCAGTCGTGGTTTAGCAGGAAACTTGGCGTGGAAAGCCCTGACCAATCGGGGAGCATGGACATTTGAACTGTTTTCCCAGGATCGTCCATCTGGGCCATAACCTTTCCAATCAATAAGGTAGAAAAGCTCATTATGAACTTTTTGGGAATCTAAGATCCTTTTCACTTCGTATTCAACCTCACCATCAATAACTAAAGGGAGAGGAGGAATTGTCCTTCGTAAACCTGGTTGAACCTTTTTAAGTAGGGAAATGTGAAAGACTGGATGAATTTTGGTAGTGCCTGGTAATGTTAAACGGTATGTTACTGGGTTAATGATTTTCTCAATAGGGTATGGACCTATAAAGCGTGGCTGAAACTTACGGGTACCCTTTAGCTTAAGATTTTTTGTGCAGAGCCAAACTTGATCCCCCACTTGATGATTGGGTTCTTTCTTCCTTTTTTGATCAGCAAAGTGTTTGTAACGGCTTTTCGCGAGTGTCAAATTGTGTGTTGCTGATTGGTGAATCCTAGCTACATGTTGGGCAATTTCCTGCACTGCTGGGACTTCTACACTGTCGAGTTGTATCTGAGAATTAGGGTGTCTGCTACAATTCACGAAAAAAGGTGAGTAACCAGTAGACACATTTTGGGCATTATTATGGGCAAACTCAGCCGTCCGTAAGTAATCGGGCCAGTCACCTTCCTCAGCCAATAAATAGAGCCTGATATATTGTTCCAATTCTTGATTTGTCCTCTCAGTCTGCCCATCAGTTTCTGGGTGGAAACTGGTAGAGTAACGATGGTCAATGCATAAACCCTTGGTGTAAGCCTTTCAGAATCGTGACAAAAACTGAGGACCCCTATCTGTGATCAATACCTTGGGGATACCATGGAGACGAATTATGTTTTGGTTGAAAAGCTGTGACAGTTGTTTAGCAGTGGGAGTTCCCTGAAAAGGTACAAAATGTGCCATCTTACTGAAGGTGTCTCCACAAACCAGGATAGTATCAAAACCTTGGGACGATGGTAAATCTACAATTAGGTCTAAAGCAACCGTATGCCAAGAGTATGGAGGAGTGGGCAGTGGTTGTAAGAGTCCTTTGGAGGCCTGCCTGTCCGGTTTTCCCCGAGCACAAATCTCACATCCCAAAACATATCGACGAATATCTCGACACATGTGCGGCAGAATCGTCGCTTGATCAGGTCTTCTGTTTTTTGTACTCCTTTGTGGCCTGCCAAAGGGTTGTCGTGACATTCATGCAAGGCTTTAATTTGAAGATCTCTTGTGGGTAAAAACAAGGTTTTTCCTTGATAAGGTAAGCCATCTCGGACAACTCTCTGTAGGTCTGCTGTGGCCCAATCGTCCATATCTGTTTCAGTCATTGAATTCCGAATTTGCTCTTCAAATGGTACTTGAGAAATGATTCCTATGATTTTATCTGCTGGAATTATCTGTTGGTCTTCTATGAATGTCTTTTGGTTTTCAGTATCTAATCTGGATAATGCATCTGCTTTTCCATTCTGGGAACCCGGCCGGAATGTAATGACAAAATCGAAATCTGCAAAGAAAAGTGACCAACGGAGTTGACGAGGTGTGAGAGTTCGGGCAGATCGTAGAAACTTAAATACACTTCTAAATACCACTTCTATTTCAATTTACAACATTGTGGAATAAAGATGTCTTATCTTACCAGTACAACCTTGGAGCTAGCTTCTCTTCTATTGGCTTCTCTAGTAATGTTTGATTTTGGCTAACTGGAGAAGGTATTGACTCGACTCTCTCTCTCTCTCTCTCTTACAGGAGATGAATGTAGAGCTTCTTAATGCAGTGCTTAACATGAAGAAACACAAGGTAAGTATATTGCTTAACTGGTATGATTGCGTGGATTCTATATGGTGGATGCTGATTGTTAATATATATATATATATATATATATATATATATATATATATATATATATATATATATATATTCACTGAAAAAACCATAGGTTTTAGGGACAGTTATAGTTAGTTGGACATTTCACTCGTACAAAACCATAGAAATTCCCCCGTTATAGTTAGTTCAGCTAACTATAACTCGCGCCCCGCAATGCACTGCTGATGACGTCACATATTACATCACTCATGACATGGTCAGTGACATCACTGATGACATCACTGATGACATCTCAAATGACATCACTGATGACATCATCCAGTGACTGTGTGTTTCTGTAAAGTTGAAATATGTTTAATATATCTAGGGAAAGGCGTATTGAAGAATGAGTGGGTGTATAAGTGTCTGAATGGATGATTTAGTACGTGAGTGACTGACTCTACAAGTGAGTGATTAGACGTATCTTACTGAATGCATGGGTTAGTGACTAAACTGTGTGAATATCTGTATCCGTCTGTTTGTTGGTGTGTAAGTGGATGCATGGATTTACGAATAGCTACATGAGTGTCTATATGGGTTATTGATTGGTTCTCTGAGTATCTGTATGGCTGCCTGAGTGTTTGTGTGGGTGGGGTGTGTGTGACTGTACATAGATGTGTGAGTGGGTAATTCACTGGGTGCATAATTTCAAGAGTGCATCTGTGATGGACTGCTTGGGTGGGTGAGTGTGTGTATGGGTGTGTTAGTGAGTGAATGTATATCTCAGTGGTACATGTGCGAGTAACTACATATGTAAAAGGCAGTATATATGTGTGTTAGAGTATTTAAATGGCTATAAGTGAGAGTGTGTGATAGTGAGAGTGGCTGTATGGATGCGTGTGTGCTTGTATCAGTTATTGTATAAGAGCGTAAGAATGTGCTAGTGTTTGTATGAGCAAGTGAGCTGGTGTGTGTATAACTGTATAGGTGAGTAAATGGGTGTGTGATTAATTTTTTGCATGACTGACTAGGTGTGTGAGTACCTCTATGGATGAGTGGCGGTGTGTGAGTGTTTATATAGGTGTATGAGTGCATATGATAGTCCTGTACTGAGTGACTGTAAGTATGAGTGACTGTACGGGTGAGTGAGTGGATGTGTGTGTAGACCTAAGAATCAGTGAGTGGGTATGTAGTTTTTGGTGTTGGAGTGTCTATGGTTTTGAGAATGGCAGTCTGTAATTTAGAGTGGGTGTATCAAAAGTTATATTAGGGTGTGAGAAGTTGCATGAAATTATCACATGGATGATGTCATCAGTGATGTCATTTGAGATGTCATCAGTGATGTCACTGACCATGTCATGAGTGATGTAATATGTGACGTCATCAGCAGTGCATTGCGAGGCGCGAGTTATAGTTAGCTGAACTAACTATAACGGGGGAATTTCTATGGTTTTGTACGAGTGAAATGTCCAACTAACTATAACTGTCCCTAAAACCTATGGTTTTTTCAGTGAATTTCAAAGGTTTTTTAAATGCTAATTTCTAACTATAACGTGTCTGAAACCTATGGTTTTTTCAGTGAATTTCAAAGGTTTTTTAAATGCTAATTTCTAACTATAACGTGCCTGAAACCTATGATTTTTTAAGTGAATTTCAAAGGTTTTTTAAATGCTAGTTTCTAACTATGCCTACAGAGGTAGGACATGTGAAGAAAGAAGAAAAAACGCACAGAAAGAAGCGAAAGAAATGCAGAAAGAAGCAACAGAAGTCCACAAAGACGAAGAAAAGTGCAGGAAGAAGCAAGACATGTGCAGAAAGAACCAACAGAGGAGCAGAAAGATGGCTTGTTGCAAAATCATCCTGTGCCCACAACTTTTTCAGACGGGTACTGGTGGTAACTGACTCTGACTAACCAGAGCCAGTGCTATGCTAAAAGACACTTAGAATACAGTGAAAACACCTACATACACTAGGGAACACTATGCGTTGGGGTACCCCTGTGATTAGCATGACCTCCTCTGCAAGTCCCTAGTACATAATAGGGCAGGGGGATTAAAACTACCTCTAAAAACGCGCTACAGGGCGCGTTTGCACAGTGGTGAAGGGAGGGGGGCCTGAGGTGACGTGTGCAAACGCGCCCCGTGGCGCGTTTTAAGTTGCGGGATTAAGTCCCCTTGAATCCTGAGGGTCCCTGGGGCCCAACTAGCCCCCAGGTACCTACAGTTAGGACCACAGAGCTGAGTTGCAGAGAGGCATTCCGAGGCCACGCACCTTTTTTCACCTCTCTGCAACGCAACTCTGTTGTGCTTACTGAAGGTACCTGGTGGGCTAGTTGCCCCCAGGGTCCCTCAGGATTCAAGGGGAATTAATTCCCCAACTTAAAACGCACCACAGGGCGTGTTTGCGCACATGTCACCTGAGGCCCCGCCCCCTCCCTTCACCACTGTGCAAACGCGCCCCGTGGAGCGTTTTAAGTTGGGGGATTAGGTCACCTTGAATCCTGAGGGTCCCTGGGGCCCAACTAGCCCACCAGGTACTTCCAGTAAGCACCACAGGCCTGCGTTGCAATGCCTGTAACAAATTGTGCAGTTGTGTTTAGGTAGTGAAGAGAGTCATGCTGGGGGTAGTGTTTTAGGGTTTAGGGTAGTGCAGTGGTGTTTGTGTAGTGTAGGGGGTCATGCTGGGGGTAGATTTAGGGTTTAGGGTAGTGCAGTGGTGTTTGGGTAGTATAGGGAGTCGTGCTGGGGGAGTGTTTTAGGGTTTAGGGTAGTGCAGTGGTGTTTGGGTAGTGTAGGGGGTCGTGCTGGGGGTAGTGATTTAGGGTAGTGCAGTGGTATTTGGGTAGTGTAGGGGGTACTGCTGGGGGTAGTGTTTTAGGGTTTAGGGTAGTGCAATGGTGTTTGGGTAGTGTAGGGGGTACTGCTGGGGGTAGTGTTTTAGGGTTTAGGGTAGTGCAGTGGTGTTTGTGTAGTGTAGGGGGTCATGCTGGGGGTAGATTTAGGGTTTAGGGTAGTGCAGTGGTGTTTGGGTAGTATAGGGAGTCGTGCTGTGGGATTGTTTTAGGGTTTAGGGTAGTGCAGTGGTGTTTGGTAGTGTAGGGGGTCGTGCTGGGGGTAGTGCAGTGGTATTTGGGTAGTGTAGGGGGTACTGCTGGGGGTAGTGTTTTAGGGTTTAGGGTAGTGCAATGGTGTTTGGGTAGTGTAGGGGGTACTGCTGGGGGTAGTGTTTTAGGGTTTAGGGTAGTGCAGTGGTGTTTGGGTAGTGTAGGGGGTACTGCTGGGGGTAGTGCTTTAGGGTTTAGTGTAGTGCAGTGGTGTTTGGGTAGTGTAGGGGTTCGTGCTGGGGGTAGCTTTTTAGGGTTTAGGGTAGTGCAGTGGTGATCGGGTAGTGTAGGGGGTCGTGCTGGGGGTAGTGTTCTAGGGTTTAGGGCAGTGCAGTGGTGTTCGGGCAGTGTAGGGGGTCGTGCAGGGGGTGGTGTTTCAGGGTTTAGGGCAGCGCAGTGGTGTTCGGGCAGTGTAGGGGGTCTTGCTGGGGCTGGTGTTTCAGGGTTTGGGGCAGTGCAGTGGTGTTCGGGCAGTAAAGGGGGTCGTGCTGGGGGTGGTGTTTCAGGGTTTAGGGCAGTGCAGTGGTGTTCGGGCAGTGTAGGGGGCGGTGCAGGGGGTGGTGTTTCAGGGTTTAGGGCAGTGCAGTGGTGTTCGGGCAGTGTAGGGGGTGGTGCAGAGGGTGGTGTTTCAGGGTTTAGGGCAGTGCAGTCGTGTTCGGGCATTGTAGGGGGTCGTGCAGGGGTGGTGTTTCAGGGTTTAGGGCAGTGCAGTGGTGTTCGGGCAGTGTAGGGGGTCATGCTGGGGCTGGTGTTTCAGGGTTTAGGGCAGTGCAGTGGTGTTCGGGCAGTGTAGTGGGTCGTGCTGGGGCTGGTGTTTCAGGGTTTAGGGCAGGGCAGTGGTGTTCGGGCAGTGTAGGGGGTTGTGCTGGGGCTGTTGTTTCAGGGTTTAGGGCAGTGCAGTGGTGTTCGGGCAGTGTAGGTGGTGGTGCTGGGGCTAGTGTTTCAGGGTTTAGGGCAGTGCAGTGGTGTTCGGGCAGTGTAGGGGGTCATGCTGGGGCTGTTGTTTCAGGGTTTAGGGCAGTGCAGTGGTGTTCGGGCAGTGTAGGGGGTCTTGCTGGGTCTGGTGTTTCAGAGTCTAGGGCAGTGCAGTGGTGTTCGGGCAGTGTAGGGGGTCTTGCTGGGGCTGGTGTTTCAGGGTTTAGGGCAGTGCAGTGGTGTTCGGGCAGTGTAGGGGGTCGTGCTGGGGGTGGTGTTTCAGGGTTTAGGGCAGTGCAGTGGTGTTCGGGCAGAGTAGGGGGTCGTGCTGGGGCTAGTGTTTCAGGGTTTAGGGCAGAGCAATGGTGTTCAGGCAGTGTAGGGGGTTGTGCTGGAGGTGGTGTTTCAGGGTTTAGGGCAGTGCAGTGGTGTTCGGGCAATGTAGCGGGTCTTGCTGGGGGGTGGTGTTTCAGGGTTTAGGGCAGTGGTGTTCAGGCAGTGTGGGGGGTCTTGCTGGGGGTGATGTTTCAGGGTTTAGGGCAGTGCAGTGGTGTTCGGGCAGTGTAGGGGGTCGTGCTGGGGGTGGTGTTTCAGGGTTTAGGGCAGTGCAGTGGTGTTCCGGCAGTGTAGGGGTCGTGCAGGGGGTGGTGTTTCAGGGTTTAGGGCAGTGCAGTGGTGTTTGGGCAGTGTAGGGGGTCGTGCTGGGGGTGGTGTTTCAGGGTTTAGGGCAGTGCAGTGGTGTTCGGGCAGTGTAGGGGGTCGTGCAGGGGGTGGTGTTTCAGGGTTTAGGGCAGTGGTGTTCAGGCAGTGTAGGGGGTCTTGCTGGGGGTGATGTTTCAGGGTTTAGGGCAGTGCAGTGGTGTTCGGGCAGTGTAGGGGGTCGTGCTGGGGGTGGTGTTTCAGGGTTTAGGGCAGTGCAGTGGTGTTCGGGCAGTGTAGGGGGTCGTGCAGGGGGTGGTGTTTCAGGGTTTAGGGCAGTGCAGTGGTGTTTGGGCAGTGTAGGGGGGTCGTGCTGGGGGTGGTGTTTCAGGGTTTAGGGCAGTGCAGTGGTGTTCGGGCAGTGTAGGGTGTCGTGCTGAGGGGTGGTGTTTCAGGGTTTAGGGCAGTGCAGTTGTGTTTGGGCAGTGTAGGGGTCGTGCAGGGAGTGGTGTTTCAGGGTTTAGGGCAGTGCAGTGGTGTTCGCGCAGTGTAGGTGGTCTTGCTGGGGGTGGTGTTTCAGGGTTTAGTGCAGTGGTGTTCGGGCAGTGTGTGGGGTCGTGCTGGGGGTGGTGTTTCAGGGTTTAGGGCAGTGCAGTGGTGTTCCGGCAGTGTAGGGGGTCGTGCAGGGGGTGGTGTTTCAGGGTTTAGGGCAGTGCAGTGGTGTTTGGGCAGTGTAGGGGGTCGTGCTGGGGGTGGTGTTTCAGGGTTTAGGGCAGTGCAGTGTTGTTCAGGCAGTGTAGGGGGCCGTGCAGGGGGAGGTGTTTCAGGGTTTAGGGCAGTGCAGTGGTGTTTGGGCAGTGCAGGGGGTCGTGCAGGGGGTGGTGTTTCAGGGTTTAGGGCAGTGCAGTGGTGTTCAGCCAGTGTAGGTGGTCTTGCTGGGGGTGGTGTTTCAGGGGTTAGTGCAGTGGTGTTTGGGCAGTGTAGGGGGTCTTGCTGGGGGTGGTGTTTCAGGGTTTAGGGCAGTGCAGTGGTGTTCGGGCAGTGTAGGGGGTCGTGCTGGGGCTGGTGTTTGAGGGTTTAGGGCAGTGCAGTGGTGTTCGGGCAGTGTAGGGGGTCGTGCTGGGGCTGGTGTTTCAGGGTTTAGGGCAGTGCAGTGGTTTTCGGGCAGTGTAGGCGGTCGTGCTGGGGCTGGTGTTTCAGGGTTTAGGGCAGTGCAGTGGTGTTCGGGCAGTGTATGGGGTTGTGCTGGGGCTGGTGTTTCAGGGTTTAGGGCAGTGCAGTGGTGTTTGGGCAGTGTAGGGGGTCGTGCTGGGAGTGGTGTTTCAGGGTTTAGGGCAGTGCAGTGGTGTTCGGGCAGTGTAGGGGGTCTTGCTGGGGCTGGTGTTTCAGGGCTTAGGGCAGTGCAGTGGTGTTCGGGCAGTGTAGGGGGTCGTGCTGGGGCTGGTGTTTCAGGGTTTTGGGCAGAGCAGTGGTGTTCGGGCAGTGTAGGGAGTCATGCTGGTGGTGGTGTTTCAGGGTTTAGGGCAGTGCAGTGGTGTTCGGGCAGTGTAGGGGGTCTTGCTGGGGGTGGTGTTTCAGGGTTTAGGGCAGTGGTGTTCGGGCAGTGTAGGGGGTCTTGCTGGGGGTGATGTTTCAGGGTTTAGGGCAGTGCAGTGGTGTTTGTGCAGTGTAGGGGTCGTGCTGGGGGTGGTGTTTCAGGGTTTAGGGCAGTGCAGTAGTGTTCAGGCAGTGTAGGGGATCGTGCAGGGGGTGGTGTTTCAGGGTTTAGGGCAGTGCAGTGGTGTTCGGGCAGTGTAGGGGTCGTGCTGGGGGTGGTGTTTCAGGGTTTAGGGCAGTGCAGTGGTGTTCGGGCAGTGTAGGGGTTGTGCAGGGGGTGGGGTTTCAGGGTTTAGGGCAGTGTAGGGGTCTTGCTGGGGGTAGTGTTTCAGGGTTTAGGGCAGTGCAGTGGTGTTTGTGCAGTGTAGGGGGTCGTGCTGGGGGTGGTGTTTCAGGGTTTAGGGCAGTGCAGTAGTGTTCAGGCAGTGTAGGGGATCGTGCAGGGGGTGGTGTTTCAGGGTTTAGGGCAGTGCAGTGGTGTTCGGGCAGTGTAGGGGGTCGTGCTGGGGGTGGTGTTTCAGGGTTTAGGGCAGTGCAGTGGTGTTCGGGCAGTGTAGGGGGTCGTGCAGGGGTGGGGTTTCAGGGTTTAGGGCAGTGCAGTGGTGTTCGGAGCAGTGTAGGGGGTCGTGCTGGGGCTGGTGTTTCAGGGTTCAGGGCAGTGCAGTGGTGTTCGGACAGTGTAGGGGGTCTTGCTGGGGGTGGTGTTTCAGGGTTTAGGGCAGTGGTGTTCGGGCAGTGTAGGGGGTCTTGCTGGGGGTGATGTTTCAGGGTTTAGGGCAGTGGTGTTCGGGCAGTGTAGGGGGTCTTGCTGGGGGTAGTGTTTCAGGGTTTAGTGCAGTGCACTGGTGTTCGTGCAGTGTAGGGGGTCGTGCTGGGGATGGTGTTTCAGGGTTTAGGGCAGTGCAGTAGTGTTCGGGCAGTGTAGGGCGTCGTGCAGGGGGTGGTGTTTCAGGGTTTAGGGCAGTGCAGTGGTGTTTCGGCATTGTAGGGGGTCGTGCTGGGGCTGGTGTTTCAGGGTTTAGGGCAGTGCAGTGGTGTTCTGGCAGTGTAGGCGGTCGTGCTGAGGCTGGTGTTTCAGGGTTTAGGGCAGTGCAGTGGTGCTCGGGCAGTGTAGGGGGTCGTGCTGGGTGTGGTGTTTCAGGGTTTAGGGTAGTGCAGTGGTGTTCGGGCAGTGTAGGGGGTCGTGCTGGGGCTGGTGTTTCAGGGTTTAGGGCAGTGCAGTGGTGTTCGGGCAGTGTAGGGGGTCGTGCTGGGGCTGGTGTTTCAGGGTTTAGGGCAGAGCAGTGGTGTTCGGGCAGTGTAGGGGGTCGTGCTGGGGGTGGTGTTTCAGGGTTTAGGGCAGTGCAGTGGTGTTCGGGCAGTGTAGGGGGTCGTGCTGGGGGTGGTGTTTCAGGGTTTAGGGCAGTGGTGTTCGGACAGTGTAGGGGGTCTTGCTGGGGGTGATGTTTCAGGGTTTAGGGCAGTGCAGTGGTGTTCGGGCAGTGTAGGGGGTCTTGCTGGGGGTGATGTTTCAGGGTTTAGGGCAGTGCAGTGGTGTTCGGGCAGTGTAGGGGGTCTTACTGGGGGTAGTGTTTCAGGGTTTAGGGCAGTGCAGTGGTGTTTGGGCAGTGTAGGGGTTCGTCAAGGGTGGTGTTTCAGGGTTTAGGGCAGTGTAGGGGTCGTGCTAGGGGTGGTGTTTCAGGGTTTAGGGCAGTGCAGTGGTGTTCGGGCAGTGTAGGGGGTCGTGCAGGGGCTGGTGTTTCAGTGTTTAGGACAGTGCAGTGGTGTTCGGGCAGTGTAGGGGTCGTGCTGGGGGTAGTGTTTTAGGGTTTAGGGTAGTGCAGTGGTGCTTGTGTAGTGTAGGGGGTCGTGCTGGGGGTAGTGTTTTAGGGTTTAGGGTAGTGCAGTGGTGTTTGTGTAGTGTAGGGGGTCATGTTTTAGGGTAGTGCAGTGGTGTTTGGGTAGTGTAGGGGGTCGTGCTGGGGGTGGTGTTTTAGGATTTAGGTTAGTGCAGTGGTGTTTGGGTAGTGTAGGGGGTCGTGCTGGGGTAGTGTTTTAGGGTTTAGGGTAGTGCAGTGGTGTTTGTGTAGTGTAGGGGGTCGTGCTGGGGGTAGTGTTTCAGGGTTTAGGGTAGTGCAGTGGTGCTTGTGCAGTGTAGTGGGTCGTGCTGGGGGTAGTGTTTTAGGGTTTAGGGTAGTGCAGTGGTGTTTGTGTAGTGTGGGGGTCATGTTTTAGGGTAGTGCAGTGCTGTTTGGGTAGTGTAGGGGTCTTGCTGGGGGTGATGTTTCAGGGTTTAGGGCAGTGCAGTGGTGTTCGGGCAGTGTAGGGGGTCTTGCTGGGGGTAGTGTTTCAGGGTTTAGGGCAGTGCAGTGGTGTTTGGGCAGTGTAGGGGGTCGTCAAGGGGTGGTGTTTCAGGGTTTAGGGCAGTGTAGGGGGTCGTGCTAGGGGTGGTGTTTCAGGGTTTAGGGCAGTACAGTGGTGTTCGAGCAGTGTAGGGGGTCGTGCAGGGGCTGGTGTTTCAGTGTTTAGGACAGTGCAGTGGTGTTCGGGCAGTGTAGGGGGTCGTGCTGGGGGTAGTGTTTTAGGGTTTAGGGTAGTGCAGTGGTGCTTGTGTAGTGTAGGGGGTCGTGCTGGGGGTAGTGTTTTAGGGTTTAGGGTAGTGCAGTGGTGTTTGTGTAGTGTAGGGGTCATGTTTTAGGGTAGTGCAGTGGTGTTTGGGTAGTGTAGGGGGTCGTGCTGGGGGTAGTGTTTTAGGATTTAGGTTAGTGCAGTGGTGTTTGGGTAATGTAGGGGGTCGTGCTGGGGTAGTGTTTTAGGGTTTAGGGTAGTGCAGTGGTGTTTGTGTAGTGTAGGGGGTCGTGCTGGGGGTAGTGTTTTAGGGTTTAGGGTAGTGCAGTGGTGCTTGTGTAGTGTAGGGGATCGTGCTGGGGGTAGTGTTTTAGGGTTTAGAGTAGTGCAGTGGTGTTTGTGTAGTGTAGGGGGTCATGTTTTAGGGTAGTGCAGTGCTGTTTGGGTAGTGTAGGGGGTCATGCTGGGGGTAGTGTTTTAGGATTTAGGTTAGTGCAGTGCTGTTTGGGTAGTGTAGGGGGTCATGCTGGGGGTAGTGTTTTAGGGTTTAGGATAGTGCAGTGATGCTTGTGTAGTGTAGGGGGTCGTGCTGGGGGTAGTGTTTTAGGGTTTAGGGTATTGTAGTGGTGTTTTTGTAGTGTAGGGGGGTCATGTTTTAAGATGCAACGCTCCAATACCTGACCAGTCTGCACTACATAAAACTGCAAAAAAACTAAAAATAAAAAGTGTTTTGCACACTTTTGTCATTGGGCTATATGTGGGCTACATCTGGGTAATATTTGTGCTACATTTGGGCTCTTTTTTCACTGGTGGCCATCTTGGAAGACTTCTTTGTTATGAAGTTTCCTAATTTCCTCATTTACTGCAGTCTCCTCAGTAGGAAATGCTTTCAGTTTTTTACTTTGATTCCATCAAGAAGGCATTCAGATGTGTCTCACATTTGCCATAAATTCAGAATGTTAGCACTCTAGTTGCTCATTAGATCACTGTAGTAAAGCTACTGCTCACCAGGGAGTTAACTGGAAGTCTGCTGCTGGTATTGAAAGTGATTGTTTCAGTCTGCATGTCAGAATTTTCTAATGAAATAGAAGAGGATTTGAGATTTCACTTAAAACATGCCCTAACTTTTCTTTCTGCAGCACTACCCATAATTTCTATTTAAAAAAGAACCCCCTCATTTTGTTCCTTTTTAAATTAAATGTTTTAAGTGTTACCAGTTTATTCCAATCAAGATGGCTTCAGGTGTGCCATACTTTTGTCATAAGTAAGGCTGTTAGCACTCTAGTTGTTCTTTAGAACACTCTGGGAAGCTGCAGTAGAACACAAAGGCATCAACTGGCAGTCTGCTCCTGTTGAAATATAACAGGAAGATATTTGAGATCACACTTGAAACATGTCCTAATTTTTCTTTCTACAGCACTAACCATAATTTCTATGACAAAATGAATCCCATCATTTTGTTCCTTTTTAAATTAAATGTTTTAAGTGTTACCAGTTTATTCCAATCAAGATGGCTTCAGGTGTGCCATACTTTTGTCATAAGTAAGGCTGTTAGCACTCTAGTTGTTCTTTAGAACACTCTGGGAAGCTGCAGTAGAACACAAAGGATTCAACTGACAGTCCCTGCCCTTGTTGGATGTACATGTTTTACTGAGAATGTCAGACTTCATTCTCACATGACTGAGAAAGATAATGTGAATTTACAGAAAATATGCTCTCATTTTAGCTTCTGGAGCACCTTCCAAAACTCTATGGGACAAGCATGTGAAAATAGTTTTCTCTCAAACATGATTCATGATATCCCAGCAGAAGGTTTTTCACAGGGTAAAATCACCTTAGAACACACCACAATTCATGAAATTAGTATGGTACCATCAACAAATGAATTTTAATGTAACTAAAGTCTGTTATCACCCTTTATAGTTCTCCTTTTGGTAACCCTCAAAATCTTTGATTCACTACAATGCATTTCAATGGGGTACTATCATTTATATTGGTCCCAAGATGGCTGCCAGCAATTCCAGGATGAAGTGCTGACAGCCAATCAGATCTCACGATGACATGTGTGGTTAGGCTCCGCCCAGATATATATGTGATTTTACTTTTGATTTTCTCAGGAACTACTGAACGGATTTACACCATTTAAGCAAAAGGCATGACACTGAACGAAGGGCTACCTCTTTGCCAAATTTGGTGTAATTCCGTTCAGCAGTTCGGGCTATAGCTGCGACTAAAGGTTCCTATGGAAAAATGAATGGGGAAAACACATTTTGGGACCCCCCTTTTTTCTCGGCCCCCGCTTGACGAATCACCCCGAGACTTTCAGGATAGGAGCGGACCGGAGCGCCCCAACAAGTTGGAAGCTTTCGCGAAGATTCGTCAACCGGCGCCAACGTTATTGCAAATAGAATGTTGCGGATTTCCTATTGAAAATAGGTCCTAACTATAACTATCTACTGGCGACCGCCAGTAGATAATATATATATATATATATATTCACTTAAAAAACTATAGGTTTCAGGCACGTTATAGTTAGAAATTAGCATTTAAAAAACCTTAGAAATTCACTGAAAAAACCATAAGGTTTTAGGGACAGTTATAGTTAGTTGGACATTGCACTCGTACAAAACCCGTGAAATTCTCCCGTTATAGTTAGTTCAGGTAACTATAACTCGCGCCCCCGCAATGCACTGCTGATGACGTCACATATTACATCACTCATGACATGGTCAGTGACATCACTGATGACATCACTGATGACATCTCAAATGACATCACTGATGACACCATCCAGTGACTGTGTGTTTCTGTAAAGTTTAAATATTTTTAATATATATAGGGAAAGGCGTATTGAAGAATGAGTGGGTGTATAAGTGTCTGTATGGATGATTTAGTAGGTGCGTGACTAACTCGATAAGTGAGTGATTAAACGTATCTTACTGAATGCATGGGTTAGTGACTAAACTGGGTGAATGTCTGTATCCGTCTGTCTGTTGCTGTGTAAGTGGTGCATGGGTTTGTGAATAGCTACATGAGTGTCTATATGAGTTATTGATTGGTTGTCTGAGTATCTGTATGGGTGCCTGAGTGTTTGTGTGGGTGGGGTGTGTGCGACTCTGTGCATAGATGTGTGAGTGGGTGATTCACTGGGTGGATGGTTTCAAGAGTGCATCTGTAAAAGACTGTATGGGTGGGTAAGTGTGTGTAAGAGTGTGTTAGTGAGTGAATGTATGTCCCAGTGGTACATGTGTGAGTAACTACATATGTGAAAGGCAGTATATATGTGTGTTGGAGTATATAAATAGCTATAAGCGAGAGTGTGTGATTGTGAGAGTGACTGTATGGATGAGTGTGTGCTTGTATCAGTGATTGTATAAGAGCGTAAGAATGTGCTAGTATTTGTATGAGTAAGTGAGCTGGTGTGTGTATAACTGTATAGGTGAGTAAATGGCAGTGTGTTTAATTATTTGCATGACTGACTAGGTGTGTGAGTACCTCTATGGATGAGTGGCGGTGTTTGAGTGTCTATATAGGAGTATGAGTGCATATGATAGTCCTGTACTGAGTGACCATAAGTATGAGTGACTGTACGGGTGAGTGAGTGGATGTGTGTGTGTAGACCTAAGAATCAGTGAGTGGGTATGTAGTTATTGGTGTTGGAGTGTCTATGGTTTTGAGAATGGCAGTCTGTAATTTAGAGTGGGTGTATCAAAGGTTATATTAGGGTGTGAGGAGGTGCATTAAATTCTCACATGGATGATGTCATCAGTGATGTCATTTGAGATGTCATCAGTGATGTCATCAGTGATGTCACTGACCATGTCATGAGTGATGTAATATGTGACGTCATCAGCAGTGCATTGCGGGGGCGCGAGTTATAGTTACCTGAACTAACTATAACGGGGGAATTTCACGGGTTTTGTACGAGTGCAATGTCCAACTAACTATAACTGTCCCTAAAACCTTATGGTTTTTTCAGTGAATTTCTAAGGTTTTTAAATGCTAATTTCTAACTATAACGTGCCTGAAACCTATGGTTTTTTCAGTGAATTTCAAAGGTTTTTTAAATGCTAATTCCTAACTATAACGTGTCTGAAACCTATGGTTTTTTCAGTGAATTTCAAAGGTTTTTTAAATGCTAATTCCTAACTATAACGTGTCTGAAACCTATGGTTTTTTCAGTGAATTTCAAAGGTTTTGTAAATGACAATTTTTAAATGTATTAATTGTTATATTTATTTTTTTGATACTGATTTACAACATTTTTTAAACTATTTATTTTTAGATATTTTATTTTTAAATTACATTGTAATTACATTATACATTACATTACAAAATATACTTTCTCAGAATGAATTACTTTAGTTTAAATACTTTGCAAATAGGCAATAGACTTTTAAGTACAGTAGTTACAGTTGTTGCAATGGGCAACACAATTTCAAAAACAAAGCAACATTGAGCTCAATGTGAATTTCTAGTTAAATGCAATTAGTTACTTTATGGATTACTTTTCTAACCACAGGACTGGATCCTAGATTCAGTCCTGGGACATCTCCTGTAAACAGTTGAGTAAAAGCGTTTTGGTTACAGTAGTGATTTTTAAGGAATATTATTGTATTTTAAAAGTTGACACTTAGAAACTTTTTCATATAGAATCACCAATGTTATCCTATGGGAGGAAATTCACTTAGCAGGTAAGTAGTGTTATCGTTACTTTTTCTTACTCAGTGGTGGATCCTGGAACCAGCACTGGTGCATCTCCTGTAAACAGTTGAAAGAATGCGTTTAAGTCACACATGCGATTTTTAAGGAATATTTGCAGTTTGTGAAAATCGACACTTTGAAACTTTTCTGCTGAAAACCAGACAATGGATTCCTATGGAAGGAAATTCAAGTTACTGTTAAGTACGGTTAGAATTACTTTTCAGGGTCAGTGCTGGGCTAAAGATGCAGCACTGGGTTCTCTCCTGATAACAGGTGAGTAAATCGGAATTCGTATTTCGTCTGATTTTAGAGGAATATTTGTATGTTTCAAAAATCGACACTTAGAAACTTTTTCAGCAAAAAGCAGGCAATGATATCCTATGGAAGGAAATTCAAGTTACTGGTAAGTACGGTTAAAATTACTTTTCAGGATCAGTACTGGGCTCAAAGATGCAGCACTGAGGTCTCTCCTGATAACAGGTGAGTAAATCGGAATTCGTATTTCAGCAGATTTTAGAGGAACATTATAAAGTTCCAAAACTCCACACTTAGAAGAATTTCCAAGTGAAACCAGTCAATGTTAGCCTATGGAAGGAAATTCAAGTTACTGGTAAGTACGGTTAAAATTACTTTTCAGGACCAGTACTGGGCTGAAAGATGCAGCAATGAGGTCTCTCCTGATAACAGGTGAGTAAATCGAAATTCGTATTTCGGCTGATTTTAGAGGAATATTTGTATGTTTCAAAAATCGACACTTAGAAACTTTTTCAGCAAAAAGCAGGCAATGATATCCTATGGAAGGAAATTCAAGTTACTGGTAAGTACGGTTAGAATTACTTTTCAGGATCAGTACTGGGCTCAAAGATCCAGCACTGAGGTCTCTCCTGATAACAGGTGAGTAAATCGGAATTCGTAGTTCGGCTGATTTTAGAGGAATATTTGCACAATGGTGAAGGAAGGGGGTGGGGCCTAAGGTGACATGTCTGCAAACACGCCCTGTGGCGCGTTTTAAGTTGGACAATTAATTCCTCCTCAATCCCGAGGGTCCCTAGGGGCCAACTAGCCCACCAGGTACCTCCAGTATGCGCCAGGGGCTGCGTTGCAGAGAGGTGTTCAGAGGCCACGCCCCTTTTTACAACACTCTGCAACGCAGCTCCGTGGCGCTTACTGGAGGTACCTGGTGGGCTGGTTACCCTAGGGACCCTCAGGATTGAAAAGGAATTTATTCCCCATCTTAAAACGTGCCACGGGGCCTGTTTGCACACATGTCACCTGAAGCCCCGCCCCTCCCTTCACCACTGTGCAAACGCGCCCGTGGCGCGTTTTAAGTTGGGGGATTAAGTCCCCTTGAATCCTGAGGGTCCCTGGAGTCCAACTAGCCCACCATATACCTCCAAAAGCGCCACAGAGCTGCGTTGCAGAGAGGTGTAAAAAGGGGCGTGGCCTCTGTACACCTCTCTGCAATGCAGCCCCTGGCGCATACTGGAGGTTCCAGGTGGGCTAGTTGGCCCCAGAGACCCCCAGTATTCAAGGGAATTTGTTCCCCTCTGCAAACGCGCCAGGGCGCGTTTGCAGAGTACTGCAGGGAGGAGGGCGGGGCCTCCGGCACGATGCCGGTCGTTTTTTTAAAATATTTTTTTAATGGGAGGGGGGCTGCGTGGCCCCCCTTCCCTTGCCCACTTTTGGCCCCGGGGACCCCATCCCCCGGGGCCTGAGCATTTTATTTATTTTTTTAAATTTAAAAAAAAAAAAAACGGGAAGGGGGCCGCGTGGCCCCCCTTCCCTGGGCCTGTATTGGCCCCGGGGACCCCATCCCCTGGGGCATGGCCTCGATTTTTTTATTTTTTATTTGGAGGGGGGCTGTGTGGCCCTCCTCCTCAGGCCATTTAAGGCCCCGGGGACCCCATCCCCCGGGTCCGGCCTTGCACCTTTTTTCTTTTTTTTAAATTTGGGGAGGGGGTTGCGTGGCCCCCCTCCCTGGCCACTTATGGCCCCGGGGACCCCATCCCCCGGGGCCTGGCCTCTGGTTGGGGACTGTGGGGGTCCCCAATCCCCCACAGTCCCAGCCGGCTCCCCGCCTCCTGCGCGAGCCGTGCATTGCTTTCCACATGGGGAGCAGCTAACATGCTGCTCCCCATGTGGAAAGCAATCAGCTTGGATATTGGAAGCAGAGCAGGTTTCCTGCTCTCGCTCCAATATCCAAAGCAAGTTTGCAATGACAGGACGGGAGCCGCGAGGCTCCCGTCCTGTCATTGCAAACAGCAGTGTCCCGGTGGTAGGCACCCCGGGACACTGCAGGAGCCGGCCCTGGGGGCGGCGGTCCCCAGGGCCATCACTGGCTCCAGGAGGGGGCCGCGCGGCCCCCCTCCCCACATTTTCAAAGCCCCGGGGAGGTGGTGGTCCCCGGGGCTTCGAGGGTCCAAAACGGACCCCCATTTTTAATTTTTAGTGCCCGGGGAGGTGGCGGTCCCCGGGGCATGTGGGGAGCTGGAGCCCCCACACAGGTTAAAAACAATAAAACAGAAGCGCAGGGGACGTGGCGGTCCCCGGGGCAGCGGGAGGGCAAAGAGCCCTCCCGCACCATTTCTGTTAAAGCCCCGGGGGTGGCAGTCCCCGGGGCTTGGGGGCCCTTAGAGGCCCCCCATACATAAATTTAACCCCCCTCCATGCCCCCGGGACTTGGCCCACCCGGGGGCAAATTAACTATCGAAGTGCGGGAGACCACGCTTCAAATTTTTTTTTCGGCAGGATCCGCGCACCCTGAGCGCATCCTGCCGATTTAAAAAAAAAAATGCTTTTTTGCCCAGGGGGTCCTTGTGGGACCCCTGAGCAGGCCTAGGGGTTAGGGTGTTTCTACCCTGCCCCCTTTGTGCGCTTTGCGCACTTGTTTCTGTCCTCGGTTCTACCGAGGGACAAAATGGCTGCCAACACTTCCTGAATCGGAATGTTGACAGCCAGCTGACAGCCAATTAGCATGCAGCTCGTGATCGGGAGGGTACGCGGACCCTACTCGGCCATAGATATATATGTGACTTTACTTGTGAATTTCTCAGGAACTACTGAACGAATTTACACCATTTAAGCAAAAGGCACCAGTCTGAACCAAGGGCTACCTCTTTGCCAAATTTGGTGTAATTCCGTTCAGCAGTTCGGGCTGTAGCTGCGACTAAATGTTCCTATGGAAAAATGAATGGGGAAAACGCGTTTTGGGACCCCCCTTTTTTCTCGGCCCCCGCTTGACGAATCAACCCAAGACTTTCAGGGTAGGAGCAGAGCGGAGCGCCCCAACAAGTTGGAAACTTTCGCGAAGATTCGTCAACCGGCGCCAACGTTATTTCAAATAGAATGTCGCGGATTTCCTATGGATAATAGGTCCTAACTATAACTATCTACTGGCGACCGCCAGTAGATAATATATACTTGATTAACTCACTGTGTGTTCGGGTCTTCTTGCTTTCTAAGTTTCTTTTTAACTTCCTTCGTTTAAGTAATAACTGCCATATCCTTTGAGGAATTGCTAATGAATAGGAGCTATTAGAGCGCTGGGCAGATAACTATATACACCTCTAAATATAGTCAGTAACCCTACTTGACTTTTAACTATGAATGAGTCATTGGTAAACGCAGCGTGAGGAGAATACACGCCTGCATCTACCAGACTCAATGGTGACTAAGAACGTAACTCTGAGGCTATGGAACCTCAAAAACCGGAAGTCAGATTAATTTTAACGTACAATGCCCAGCAAAAAGAGATCAAAAAAATAATGCAATGAAACTGGCAAATAGTCAGAAGTGACCCGGTAATAGGGGATACTTTATCACCATATTTAAGGGTAACATACAAAAGAGCGCCATCCATGCATAAGAGTCTGGTCAGTAGTAGTCCTGAAGTCAAAGAACAAAGAAAATGGTGGCTTCAAAATGGATTTGTCAAATGTAAAAACTGCAAAGCCTGCCAATATGGCGTAAGTAAGAAAACATACAAGTCAGCATTCAGCGATAGAGAATTCAAAATTGATAAACCACTGAATTGCAAAACTGAATATGCCATTTATGTGTTGGAATGCTCTTGCAACCTCAAATATGTGGGCAGCACTAAGCTGCCCGCCCATAAGAGAATATTGCAACACATAAGAGCAATAAATAACTACGACCAGTCTTATCCAGTTGCGAGACATTTTAGGGAGGTGCATCAAAGCAATCTAAAGAACCTCTCATATTACCTGATTGATTCTATTCCAATCAATAGAAGAGGTGGAGACAGGGAAGGACACCTTAGAAAAATGGAAACTAGATACATATTGAATCTCGATAGCAAAGCCCCGGGAGGTCTTAATATAACGGAGGACCTTTATACTTGTCTATAAAACACCCTGAATTGATGTGAGGAATTAATAAAGTTTAATGGTAATAAAATCAGTCCTGCGTCAATCCCTTTTGAAAACAATACCAGAATTTACTGAATTATTTTAGCCTCTTTTGGGGTCAACAGGTCTATAGATCTAGGATGTTAAACACATATGAAACAGGAAACAAATTTCAAAATTGAACATTTTTATAGCAAAACATTGGCCGCCCAACCAACCTAAACCATGGATATAATGGTTTTTTAAGGATCACCACTTTAAGCACTTTTATTAGAACAATGAGAAAATAAAAAACATGTTTTTAAAAAAGTAGTGGTCAAACAGGTGACGGGTCTTTTAAAAATATTTTTGTAGGTATCACTAGCATTTTAATGAAACCAATTGGAGGCTTTGGTAGGTAAGGACTGGGGGAGCCCAGAACAGGGCACACATACGGACCCAGACTATCATCAAATATGGTTATATTGCTGCATTTATGCAAATATAAAATGATTTTGGGAACATTTTGAATTTAAAACCGATTTCTGTAAAAATTAGGCCCAATTCCCTTTCTTACATTTTAAAGGAATATTTATTTATATATTTATATATTTATTCGAAATTATTGTCATGAAATGTATTGTATTTATTATAAATGGTATTTTATTATTTTTAATACTGTTCTTTTATATTTCATGAAGATCCATAAATTACAGATTGTCAGTAAGAATCTACAAATGTTTAACGTTGTATGGGAAAGATAAAAACTATCCGTTTTTAAGCAGTATGGTCCATGGTTTTTACTGAATGCATTTAGGCATGTTAATTCAAAAAAAAAGGAAGAAATCAAAAAGTATGTTTTCTATGCCTACCTCCATTGCACCAATGACATAATGCACAAGTCACTTTAAATGGGTGGGGAGCTAATACTAGCGTTGTCATGTGATCAAGGTCAGGCTGGACTGAAACGCGTAATGGCCGACACTAAATGAAATAAATAAATTGCACTTATCTCGTGGTCCGTGTCTGCTTATACCGATGAAGAACCGGTGGAGAAAAGGCAGTTTGGCTCGGATATATATATATATATATATATATATAAATACTTGATTAACTCACTGTGTGTTCGAGTCTTCTTGCTTTCTAAGTTTCTTTTTAACTTCCTTCGTTTAACTAATAACTGCCATATCCTTTGAGGAATTGCTAATGAATAGGAGCTATTAGAGTGCTGGGCAGATAACTATATACACCTCTAAATATAGTCAGTAATCCTACTTGACTTTTAACTATGAATGAGTCATTGGTAAACGCAGCGTGAAGAGAATACGCGCCTGCATCTACCAGACTCAATGGTGACTAAGAACATAACTCTGAAGAGTGGAGCGCAAAACCTAATAAGAGTTTCTTAGGTAATGCAGCCTATTTACACCTCAGGGAACTGTGTGTCATGGAGAACAGAACACGCCCACACTTCCCTCATGTCAGGAAAATACTGGGAGAACACTACCTTTTGAAGTCATGTGCAGAACTCGCCTCAGAATGGTTTGCACGCATGCGCCTCAAAATAACACTAACCTTAGGTTGTGAAAGTACCAGGAAACCGCTGGAGCTAAACCCGTGACACCGGCGAAGCTACCCTGACTAACTTGCGCGACGGAACCAGGTGAGCTGCTAACGGGTCGAAATCCTCGGTGAAGTGCGCCATAGAACGTTAGTGCGCGCCTCACCAGACCGGAATTCTAAGGAAGACTAGACCGCTGAACAGCGGGCATGCTGGCTGCCATGTTGGAAGTCCAGCGCCACCAGCATGCTCGCCAACTAAGGGCACAGTGGGATCTCAAGCTTGGCCGGTGGATTAGAGGGGCAGAGACAATGGCCACAGCAGGGCCACGAGGAGGAAACCTCCCGTGAACCCTGACAGTGAGTTTCAGGTCTAGGAAGTCAATACTTTCCCTGCTGTAATGTCTTGTAAATATATATATATATTGCCTACTGGCGGTCGCCAGTAGGTAGTTATAGTTAGGACCTATTTTCCATAGGAAAAGCGTTTTTTGATTTGCCAATATCTTTGGCGCCGGTTGACGAATCTTCGCAAAATTTTCAAAACTAATGGGGTGCTTTGGTCAGCTCCTGTCTTAAAAGTTTTTGGGTGATTCGTCAAGCGGGGGCCGAGAAAAAAGGGGGGTCCCAAAACGCATTTTCCCCGTGTTAATTTCCATAGGAAAAATTGGAATAGGCTACAGCCTGAACTGCTGAACGGAATTACACCAAATTTGGCAAAAAGGTAGCTCTTGGTTCAGAAAGCGACCATTTTTTTAAATGGTGTAAATCCGTTTGGTAGTTCCTGAGAAATTAAAAAAAGAAAACTTTCGATATCTGAGCACCGAGGAGGAGTCGCGACTCCTCCCGAGCACGAGTTGACTTCTGATTGGCTGCCAACGCTCCAAACCAGGAAGTGTTGGCAGCCATCTTGTGACTCGGTAACCGAGTCACAAGAAATCAGTAGAAATAAAGGTGAAAAACAAGAAAAGGGGGCAGGGTAGAAACATCCTGACCTCTAGGCCTGCTCAGGTGGTCCCACAGGGACCCCAAGGGCCCAAAAAGCATTTTTGTAAAAAAAGAATCGGCAGAATTCGCGCTGGGTGCGTGAGTCCTGCCGAGAAAATAAATAAAAACAAAGCGCGGGCTTTGCGCTTCGTTATCTGTAAGCCCCCGTGTGGGCCAGGTCCCGGGGGCAATGCCAAAATATATAGCGGGGGCCCGCAGGGCTATACTAATTATATACGGGGGCATGCGGCCCCCCCGCAGCCCCGGGGACCACCACCTCCCAAGGGGCTTGTTTATTAAGATGCGGGGGGCCTCCCAGGACCCCTCAAGCCCCGGGGACCACCACCTCCCCGGGGCTTTATTTAAATATGCGCAGGGGCATGCAGCCCCCCCGCTGCCCCGGGGACCGCCACCTCCCCTGGGCTTAAATTTAGTTTTATTAAAAATGTGGGTGGGGGGCTTCACGGACCCCCCCCAAGCCCCAGGGACCGCCACCTCCTCGGGGCTTTCATCAAATTATTTGTGGGGGGCCCCGTGGGCCTCCCCAAGCCCCGTGGACCACCACCTCCCCAGGGCTATGTTAAATGATGGGAGGGGGGCCGCGCGCCCCCCTCCTGGAGCCCTTGATGGCCCTGGGGACCGCAACCCCCAAGGCCAGCTCCTGCAATGTCCCGGGGTGCCCACCCCGGGACATTGCTGTTTGCTATGGCAGGGCGGGAGCCGTGCGGCTCCCGCCCTGCCATAGCAAACACTGCTTTGGTTTTTGGACGCGAGAGCAGGAAACCTGCTCTCACATCCAAAAACCAAAGCAGTATTGCTTTTGCACAAGGGGAGCTGCATGTCAGCAGCTCCCCTTGTTCAAAAGCAATGCCGGCTCCCGCAGGAGGCGGGAAGCCGGCGGGACCGTGGGGGCATTGGGGCTCCACTCACGGTCCCCAACGGTGAGGCCAGGCCCCGGACAATGGGGTCCCCGGGGCCAGAAGTGGCCTGGGAGGGGGCCACGCGGCCCACTCCCCAATAAATAAAACTTTTTTTTTTTTAAATGGAAAGACCGGCCCCGGGAGATGGGGTCCCTGGGGCCATAATTGGCCTTAGGAGGGGGACCACGTGGCCCCCTCCTAAAAAGAAAAGGCTGGCCAGGCCCTGGGGGATGGAGTCCCCAGGGCCAGAAGTGGCCAAGGTAAGGGGGGCCACGCAGCCCTCTTCCCGTACTACTTTTAAAAAAAATTAAAAACGAGGCAATGCCCCGGGGGATGGGGTCCCTGGGGCCATTATAGGCCTCAGGAGGAGGGCCACGCGGTCTCCTTCCAAAATAAATTTTAAAAAAAATCCTGGCCAGAGCCCGGGGGATGCGGTCCCCGGGGCAAATAGCAGCCCAGGGAAGGGAGGCCACACGCCCCCCTTCCCGTTTAAAAAAAAAAAAAATGCTCAGGCCCTGGGGGATGGGGTCCCCAGGGCCCAAAAAATAGTAAAAGAAGGGGGGCCACACAGCCCCCCTTCTACAAATATATATATTTTTTTTAAAAGCCGGCATCTCGACGGAGGCCCTGCCCCCTCCCTGCAGCACTCTGCAAACATGCCCCCTGGAGCGTTCTAAGTTTGGGGATTAAGTCCCCTTGAATACTGAGGGTCCCTGGGGGCCAACTAGCCCACCAGGTACCTCCAGTAAGCGCCACACAGCTGGATTGCAGAGAGGTGGTCCGAGGCCAAGCCCCTTTTTACACCACTCTGCAAACACACCTCTTGGCGCACTGCTGGTGGGGCGATGAGGTCCTCTTGTGTCCTAAGGACCTCAGGACACAAGTGGACTTCATCCCCCGAGCAGCAGTGCACCAGGAGCTGCGTTTGCAGAGTGGTGTAAAAAGGGGGCGTGGCCTCAGAGCACTCTCAGCAATCCAGGTGTGTGGGACTTACTGGAGGTACCTGGTGGGCTAGTTGGCCCCAGGGACCCTCAGTATTCAAGGGACTTAATCCCCACTTAGAACAGCGCCAGGAGGGCGTTTGCAAAGTGGTGGAGAAAGGGGCGCGGCCTGTGTCCAGCTTTCAGCAATCCCACTATCTGGGACATACTGGAGGTATCAGGTAAACTAGTTGGCCCCTAAGGAACCCCAGCAGCGAAGGGGACTTTAATCCCCATCCAAGAGCGTGCCAGGAAGTGCGTTTGCAGAGTGGTGGGGAAAGGGGGCATGGCCTGCTATGACAACTTAGCAATCCTGCTGTGCGGGACTTACTGGAGGTAATAGGAGGGGTAGTTGGCCCCCAAGGTTGTCCTTGAGGGCCAACTACCCCTCTTGTTATCTCCAGTAAGTCCCACACAGTGGAATTGCTAAGACGTCTTCAGAGGCCATGCCCCCCTTTCTCCACCACTCTGCAATCGCGCCTCCTGGCAGACCACGGGATGGAGGATGAAGGACAATTTACTCCTGAGGGACTTTGGGGGCCAAGAAGCCCTCCTGGTACCTCCTCTAAGTCCTATGCAGCGGAATTCCTGAGCGCTGGTCGGAGGCCCAGCACCCTTTCTCCACCACTCTGCAAACATGACTACTACTTAAAGAAGCATCTTTATGCACCTCTGACTTAGAGGTAGTTTTAATCCCTCTGCCCTATTATGTACTAGGGCCTTACAGAGGAGGTCATGCCAATCACAGGGGTGCCCCAACGCATTTTGTTCCCTAGTGTATGTAGGTGTTTTCACTGTATTCTAAGTGTTTTTTAGCATAGCACTGGTTCTAGGCCTTGTTAGTCAGAGTCAGTTACCACCAGTACCTGTCAGCAAAAAGTTGGGGGCACAGGATGACTTTGCAACAAGGCCTCTTTCTGCTCCTCTGTTGGTTCTTTGTGTACATCTCCTGCTTCTTTCTGCACCTTTCTTCATCTTTCTGGACTTCTGTTGCCTCTTTCTGCATTTCTCTTGCTTCTTTCTGTGCCTTTCTTCCTCTTTCTGCACATGTCCTACCTCTGTAGGCATAGTTAGAAATTAGCATTTAAAAAACCTTTGAAATTCACTGAAAAAACCATAGGTTTCAGGGACGTTATAGTTAGAAATTTTCATTTAAAAAACTTTTGAAATTCACTGAAAAAACCATAGGTTTCAGGGACGCTATAGTTAGTTGGACATTTCACTCGTACAAAACCAGAGAAATTCGGCCGTTATAGTTAGTTCAGATAACTATAACTCGCTCCCCCGCAATGCACTGCTGATGACGTCACATATTACATCATTCATGACATGGTCAGTGACATCACTGATGACATCACTGATGACATCTCAAAAGACGTCACTGATGACATCACTGTTGACATCATCCACGTGTTAATCTGATGCACCTCCTCACACCCTAATATAACCTTTGATATACCTACTCTAAAATACAGACTACCATTTTTGAAACCATAGACACACCAATACCAGTTACTACATACCCACTCACTGATTCCTAGGTCTACACACACATCTACTCATTCACCCATAGTCACTCATACATGCGGTCACTCATCAGTACAGCACTATCATATGCACTCATACACCTATACAGACACTCACACACCGCCACTCATCCATAGTGTTACTCACACACCTAGTCAGTCATGCAAAAAATCAATCACACTTCCATTTACTCACCTATACAGTTATACAAACACCACCTCTCTTATTCATACAAATACTAACACATACTTACTCTCTTATACAATCACTGATACAACCACACACTCATCCATACAGCCACTCTCACAATCAGTCACTCTTACATATAGTTCATTTATATACTCCAACACTCACATATACTGCCTTTCACATATGTAATTACTCACACATACACACACTCACCCACCCATATGGCCCTTCACAGATACACTCTTGAACCCGTATACCCAGTGAATCGCCCACTCACACATCTATGCACGGAGTCACACACCCCCCACTCACCCACACAGACACTCAGGCACCCATACAGATACTCAGACAACCAATCAATAACCCATATAGACACTCATTTAGCTACTCACCAACCCATGCAACCACTTACACACCAACTGACAGACTGATACAGACATTTACACAGTTTAGTCACTAACCCATGCATTCACTAAGACACGTTTATTCACTCACTTATACAGACAGTCACGCACTTACTAAATCATCCATTCAAACACTTATGTACCCACTTACTCTTCAATACACCTTGGCATATATATATATAAAAAATACTTAAACTTTTCAGAAACACAGTCACTGGATGATGTCATCAGTGATGTCATTTGAGATGTCATCAGTGATGTCATCAGTGATGTCACTGACCATGTCATGAATGATGTAATATGTGACGTCATCAGCAGTGCATTGCAGGGGCGCAAGTTATAGTTAGCTGAACTAACTATAACGGCCAAATTTCTCTGGTTTTGTACGAGTGAAATATCCAACTAACTATAACGTCCCTGAAACCTATGGTTTTTTTCAGTGAATATATATATATATATATATATATATTATCTACTGGCGGTCGCCAGTAGATAGTTATAGTTAGGACCTATTTTCCATAGGAAATCCGCAACCTTCTATTTGAAATAACTTTGGCGCCGGTTGAGGAATCTTCGCAAAATTTTCAAAACTCGTGGGGCACTCCAGTCCGCTCCTGTCCTGAAAGTCTCGGAGTGATTCGTCAAGTGGGGGCCGAGAAAAAAGGGGAGTCCCAAAACGTGTTTTCCCCATGCAATTTTCCATAGGAACCTTTAGTCGCAGCTACAGCCCGAACTGCTGAACGGAATTACACCAAATTTGGCAAAAAGGTAGCCCTTGGTTCAGAGTCGTGCCTTTTGCTTAAATGGTGTAAATCCGTTCAGTAGTTCCTGAGAAAATCAAAAGTAAAATCACATATATATCTATGGCTGCGTAGGGTCCGCGTACCCTCCCGATCACGAGCTGTATGCTAATTGGCTGTCAACACTCCAAACCAGGAAGTGTTGGCAGCCATCTTGTGCCTCAGTAGAACCAAGGCACAAGAAATCAGAGAAACTAATGCGCAAAACGCAAAAAGGGGGCAGGGTAGAAACACCCTGACCCCCTAGGCCTGCTCAGGGGGTCCCACAAGACCCCCAGGGCCCCCCCAAATGTTTTTTTTTTTTTAAATCGGCGGGATGTGCTTAGGGTGCGCGGATCCCGCCATGAAAAAAAGAAAACCTATGGTTTTTCAGTGAATATATATATATATATATATATATATATATATATATATATATATATATATGTAACCTACTGGTGGTCGCCAGTAGGTAGCTATAGTTAGGACCTTGTTTGTATTCAAAAAGCGTTTTTTATGGGTGAAGGTGAAACTGATGGTATGCTTTGATTTAATGTCTGAAACAGCATAAGTGATCGTATACCTAGCTATCTTCCTCGTAAAATAAAAAATGGGCACTTAGCCATGAGTATGGTATTTGCTACTTGCTATTTACATTTGAAATTAGGTAAATAGAAGAAAGGGAAATGGAGTAATAAATATAGCAAAAAAGATACATAAAAATGATCTATACAACTAAATTGCAATTCACTATGGCGCAGTTTAGAATTATTATTATAATCAAAGTCCAATAATGAAATGTAATCAAACATTAAGAGTTTTGTACACTGTTGATGGACTGAAATTATGCAAAATTTTGAGTTTGATTATTTAAAGTTTTAAGAATGTTTGTAAATTAGTTTATATAAACTACAAATCCCACAATGCCTCTTAAAGGGTATAAAGTGGGAAAGACTATGTAAGGGAGAAACAGAGAAAGGACTCTATACTGGGACAAGACCTTTCTGGTGGAGACGCATAGGTGGTGTTGATGGTGAAAGGTTCCCCATGTTAATTTCCATAGGAAACTTTTGACGCACCTACAGCCTGAATGGAATTGCCCCAAATTTGGCAGAAAGTTGGCCTGGGCGTAGTTCGCGGAGTTTTGCTACGCGGAACTATGCGGAGTTACAAAAAACTCTGCGAAGTTCCGCGAGTGGCGGAGTGCAGTGCGAACTGCAGTTTGTGCTGGTATTTATGCCACTCGGGTAGAAATTTTACCCGAGCAGCAGCTCGCGGTCGCAAACTTACCGTTCGCGATCGCGAACTTACCGTTCGCGATCGCGAGCGGGGAAAAAACTCCGCTGCACATCGCGAAGCGGAGCTCGCGGAGTGCGGAGTGCAGAAAACTCCGCAAACTCCACGAACGGAGTGAAGTTCACCGCCCAGGCCTAGCAGAAAGGTAGCTCTTGGTCCAGAGTGCACTCTTTTCGTTAAATGGTGTAAATCCGTTTAGTAGTTCCTGATAAATTAAAACATTTCTCAGATATACAAATATGGCCACAGAGGATCCGCGAACCCTCCCGTTCTCGTGGCTGAGATGTGATTGGCTGCCGACACTTCAAACCAGGAAGTGTTGATAGCCATCTTGTGACTTGGTTGAACTGAGTCACAAGAAAAAAGGTGAAAAAAGGTTAAAAATCACAAAAAGTGGACAGGGTAGAAACACCATGACCTCCTATGCCTGCACAAGGGGTACCACAGGGACCCCCAGGACCAAGAAAAGCATTTTTTTTTACATTTTCGGCATGATTCACATTGGATCTACGAATCCAGCTGAAAATTTTAAAAAACCGAAGCACGGGCTCCCGCCCTAAGTTTAATTAGGACCCCGGGTGGGCCAGGTCCCAAGGGCAATCATCAAAATACATGCGGGGGCCCACTCAGGCACCTGCAGCCCCTTGAACCACCACCTCTCTGGGGCTTATCTATTCAATGCGCGGGGCTATGCGGCTCCCCGCAGCCCTGGGGACTGCCACCTCCCCGGTGCTTTGCTCATAAAAATAATGCGTGGGGGGCTTCTGCCCTCCATGCAGCCTGGGGGACCACCACCTCCCCGGGGGCTAATTATGTTAAATGCAGGGGGCCATGTGGCCCCGGGGCAGCCACCTCCCCAGGGCACAAATTAAGTAAATGCAGGGGTCCATTGCGGACCCCCGTCCCAGGGGGACCACCACCTCCCCGGGGCTCCAATATAGATAGGAGGGGGCTGCATGGCCCCCCTCCAGGAGCCCTCCATGGCCCTGAGGACTGCCACCTCCCAAGGCCGGCTCCAGCAATGTCCTGGGGAGCCCACCCCCGGGACATTGCTGTTTGCTATGGCATGGCGGGAGCACTGCTCCTGCCATGCCATAGCAAACTCTGGTCCACTTCATGGAAACAAAAGCATGAAAAATATTTCACTTCCATGAAGCAGAGCAGAATTGCTTTTGAACAGGGGGAGCTGCATGTTTTCAGCTCCCTCTGCCCAAAAGAAATGCCAGCTCCCGCAGAAGGCAAGGAGTTGGCAGGGACCGTGGGGGCCTTGAGGCTCCCCTGCAGTCCCCAAAGAAGTGGCCATGCCCCAGGACCAAAAATGGCCTCGGTAGGTGGTCCTTGCATGACCCCCTACCCATTTGTTTTTAAAAAAAAAGAAAGGATGTGTCAATGCCCCGGGGGATGGGGTCCCTGGGGCAATATCGGCCTCAGGAGGAGAGCCGGATGGCCCCCCTCCAAAAATTAAAAAAAATAGAGCGCAGGCCCTGGGGGATGGAGTCCTTGGGGCTAAAACTGGCCCAGGGAAGGGGGGCCACACAGCCCTCCTTCCTTAAAAAAATAAAAATAAATAAAAAAATGGAATAGCCCTGGGGGATGGGGTCCTCGGGGCAGAAATTAGCCTCGGGAGGGGGGGCTGCACGGCCCTCCTCCCATTTTATTTTTATTAAAAAATAAAAAATTGGTCATGTCCTGGGGGATGGGGTCCCTGGAGCCCAAAAGGTAAAGGGAAGGGGGGCCACACAGCCCCGCTCCCTAATATAAAAAAAACATTGGAAGCCGGCAACTTGCCGGAGGCCCACCCCCTTTGTCCACAACTCTGCAAACTCACCTCCTGGCACGCTCTTGGCTGGGGGATGAAGTCCCCTTCGCTGCTGAGGGTCCCTAGGGGCCAACTAGCCCACCTGTTACCTCCAGTAAGCCCGACACAGTGGGATTCCTGAGAGGTGGTCGGAGGCCATGCCCCTTTTTACACCACTCTGCAAACGCACCTCTTGGCGCACTGCTGGTGGGGGGATGAGGTCCCCTTGTGTCATGAGGACCTCAGGACTAAAGTCCACCACTCTGCAAACATGGCTGCTAGTTAAAAAACCTTAGAAATTTACTGAAAATAGACAGGTTTCAGGAACGTTATACTTAGAAATTAGCATTTAAAAACCTTAGAAATTCACTAAAAAAAACACAGGTTTCAGGGACGTTATAGTTAGAAATTAGCATTTAAAAAACCTTAGAAATTCACAGAAAAAACAAAAGTTAGAGGGACGTTAAGTTAGTCCGATATTTCACTGTGATGTCATGAGTGATGTCACAGACCATGTCATGAGTGATGTACTATGTGAGGTTATAAGCAGTGCATTGCGGGGGTGCGAGTTATAGTTAGCTCAGGTAACTATAATGGCTGAATTTCTCTAGTTTTGTATGAGTGATGACATTTCAAATGACATCAATGATGACATCATCCACGTGATAATCTGATTCATATAATAGGGTATGGCAGTTTAGAGGCCAGCAGCCCTTTTCTGCACTTGCATATGTGCACTGCTGAGCCTGAGAAAGTAGCCCTGTGTGTGCAGAAAGAGGCAAGAGAGGTGCAGAAAGAGGCTAGAGAGTACAGAAAGAAGCAACAGAGGTGCAGCAAGAGGGAAGAGGGTTGCTGAAAGAGGCAAGAGAAGTACAGAAAGAAGCAACAGAGGTGCAGAAAGAGGCAAGAGAAGTTCAGAAAGAGGCAGCAGAGGTACAGAAACAGGCAGAAGAGGTGCAGAAAGAGGGAACAGGGGTGCAGAAAGAGAGAAGAGGGGTGCCGAAAGAGGCAAGAGGGGTGCAGAAATTTACAAGAGAGGTGCAGAAAGAAGCAAGAGCAGTGCAGTAAGAAACAACAGAGGTGCAGAAGGAGGCAAGAGGGGTACAGAAAGAGGCAAAAAAAGAGCAGAAACAAGCAAAAAAGATGCAGAAAGAGGCTAGAGGGGTGCAGAAAGAGGCAAGAGAGGTGCACAAAGAGGGAAGAAGGGTGCATAAAGAGGCAAGTGGGGTGCAGAAAGAAGCAAGAGAAGTATAGAAAGAAACAACAGAGGTGCAGAAAGAAGCAAGAGCAGTGGAGAAAGAACCAACAGAGGTGCAGAAAGAGGTAAGAGGGGTGGAGAAAGAGGCAAGAGAAGTGCAGAAAGAAGCAAGAGAGGTGCAGAAAGAGGCAAGAGAAGTTCAGAAAGAGGCAGCAGAGGTGCAAAAACAGGCAGAAGAGGTGCAGAAAGAGGGAACAGGGGTGCAAAAAGAGAGACGAGGGGTGCCAAAAGAGGCAAGAGGGGTGCAGAAATTTACAAGAGAGGTGCAGAAAGAGGGAAGAGAGGTGTAGAAAGAGGCAAGAGAGTTGCACAAAGAGGGAAGAGGGGTACAGAAAGAGGGAATAGGGGTGCAGAAAGAAGTAGGTGAGGTGCAGAAAGAGGCAAGAGTGGTGCAGAAACAGGCAAGAGAAGTGCAGAAAGAGGTAAGAGAATTGCTGAAAGAAGCAAGAGGTGCAGAAAGAGGCAAGAGTGGTGCAGAAAGAGGGAAGAGAGGTGTAGAAAGAGGCAAGAGAGTTGCACAAAGAGGGAAGAGGGGTACAGAAAGTAACAACAGAGGTGCAGAAGGAGGCAGGAGAACTGCAGAAAGAGGCACGAGAGTTGCAGAAACAGGCAAAAGAGGTACAGAAAGAGGGTCCAGGGGTACAGACAGAGGCAAGAGAGGTGCAGAAACAGATAAGAGGGGTGCAGAAAGAGGCAAGAGGGGTGCAGAAATTTACAAGAGAGGTGCAGAAAGAAGCAAAAGCAGTGCAAAAGATATGCAAAAGATGCAAAAAGATGCAAGTGAGGTGCAGAAGGAGGCAAGAGAACTGCAGAAAGAGGCAAGGGAGTTGCAGAAACAGGGGTGCAGTAAGAGGGAACAGGTGGGCAAACTAAGGCAAGAGAGAGATGCAGAAAGAGGGAAGAGGAGTGCAGAAAAAGGCAAGAGGGATGCAGAAATGTAGAACAGAGGTGCAGAAAGAAGCAAGAACAGTGTAGAAAGAACCAACAGAGGTGCAGAAAGAGGCAAGAGGGGTACAGAAAGAGGCAAGTGAAGTGCAGAATGAAGCAAAAGAGGTGCAGAAAGAAGCAAGAACAGTGTAGAAAGAACCAACAGAGGTGCAAAAAGATGCAAGAGGGGTGCAGAATGGGTTAGGAGAGGTGCACAAAGAGGCAAGAGGGGTACAGAAAGAGGCAGGAGGGGTGCAGAAAGAAGGAAGAGAACTGCAGAAAGAAGCAACAGAGGTCCTGAAAGAGGCACGGAGGGTGCAGAAAGAGACAAGAGAGGTGCAGAAAGAAGCAACAGAGGTACATAAAGAGGCAAGAGTGGTGCAGAAAGAGGGAAGAGAGGTGTAGAAAGAGGCAAGAGAGTTGCACAAAGAGGGAAGAGAGGTGCAGAAACAGGTGAAAGGTGCAGAAAGAAGCAAGTGAGGTGCAGAAAGAGGCAAGAGAGGTGCAGAAAGAGGCAAGAGAGGTGTAGAAACAGGCAAGAGAAGTGTTGAAAGAGGCAACCGAGATGCAGAAGGAGGCAAGAGAACTGCAGAAAGAGGCAAGAGAGTTGCAGAAAGAGGCAGGTGAGGTACAGAAGGAGGCAAGACAACTGCAGAAAGAGGAAACAGGTAGGCAGACTGAGGCAAAAGAGGTGCAGGAAGAGGGTTGCAGAAAGAAGCAAGAGGGGTGCAGAAAGAAGCAACAGAGGTGCAGAAAGAAGCAAGAGAAGTGCAGAAAGAAGCAACAGAGGTGGAGAAAGGCAACAGAGGTGCAGAAAAAGGCAAGAGAAGTGGAGAAAGAGGCAAGGGAGGTGCAGAAACAGGCAAGAGAGGTGCAGAAAGAGGGAACAGGGGTGCAGAAAGAGGCAAGAGGGGTACAGGAAGAAGCAAGTGAGGTACAGAAAGAGGCAACAGAGGTGCAGAAAGAGACAAGAGAGGTCCAGAAAGAGGCAAGAGAAGTGCAGAAAAAAAGAAAGTTACAGAAAGAAGCAACAGAAATGCAGAAAGTGGCAAGAGAGGCGCAGAAAGAAGCAAGAGTGGTTTGCACACCATTAGTACCAATTTAACACCCACATTTAGCAATAAGTAACAGGTGACCATTCTAGGTTTGCAAAGGGCCTTCCACCACGCTGTAACACTGTCGCTGCATTTTTGGCAACGTTTGAGCCGTTTGAGCTAGAAACAAGGCTTTTTTTTCAAATCTGCAGATTAGGCAGCAGATGATGGATTATGTGGCTAATGCGGAAAATGTATAATTATGCGAAAGTCGGTGCAGCCAAACAGTCGCATAATTCCAGTGGCCCTGCTCATACCTCTGACAAGGTCCAGAAGTGCTCCTCAGTGATTCCTTCTTTTTTATGTCTCATTGAGTTCATAATTTAGCTTCTATGGAAACAAGGAAGACTAATCCTGAGGTTACCACTCCAACACAGACTACCATACCACATAATTACTCTCCATAACACATAATCCCACTCTACATAATTCCCATACACTAAATACCACATACTTTCTATCCACATAATTTCACTGCACAACCTACCACATAATTCCACTACACACAAAGTACATCCACTCCACTCCAAAAAATATTAGTAAAAAACTTTTAGATTTACAACGCCAATAGCTCTAACTCTTGCAAATGCGAGACCTATTACATTACAAATGCTTCTTTAACTGGTAGTCATGTTTGCAGAGTAGTGGAGAAAGGGAGCTGGGCCTCCAACCAGCGCTCAGGAATTCCGCTGCGTAGGACTTACAGGAGGTACCAGGAGGGCTTCTTGGCCCCCAAAGTTCCTCAGGAGTAAATTGGACTTCATCCCACAACTAGTACTGTGTCAGGAGGCACATTTGCAGAGTGGTGGAGAAAGGGGGGGCGTGGCCTCCGAGGACCTCTTAGCAATCCCACTGTATGGGACTTAGTGGAGGTAACAGGTAACAGGTAACAGTTGGCCCCCAACTACCCCTCCTATTACCTCCAGTAAGTCCCACACAGCAGCATTGCTAAGTTCTCATAGCAGGCCATGCCCCCTTTCACCACCACTCTCCAAACGCGCTCCCTGGCGCACTCTTGCATGGGGATTAAAGTCCACTTCGCTGCTGGGGGTCCTTAGGGGCCAACTAGCCTACCTGTTACCTCCAGTAAGCCCCAAACAGTGGGATTGCTGAGAGGTGGACACAGGCCATGCCCCCTTTGTCCACCACTCTGCAAACGCGCCTCCTGGTGTGCTCTTGGTTGGGGGGAGAAGTCCCCTTGCCTCCTGAGGGTCCCTGGGGGCCAACTAGCCCTCCTGTTACCTCCAGTAAGCCACACACATCTGGATTGCGGAGAGTGGTCCGAGGCCACGCCCCCTTTTTACACCACTCTGCAAACACGCCACCTGGTGCACTGCTGCTCAGGGGATGAAGTCCACTTCAGTCCTGAGGTCCTCAGGACACAAGCGGACCTCATCACCCCACCAGCAGTGCGCCAAGAGGCGCGTTTGCAGAGTGGTGTAAAAAGGGGCGTGGCCTCCTACCTCCTCTCAGCAATGCCACTGTGTGGGTCTTACTGGAGATTCCTGGTGGCCTAGTTGGCCCCCAGGTACCCTCACTAGCAATGGGGACTTAATCCCCCAAGGCAGAGCGCGCCAGGAGGTGCATTTGCAGAGTCGTGCAATGAGGGGGTGGGGCCTCTGGCAAGTTGCCGGTTTCTTTTTTTTTTCATTTTATGGGAGGGGGCCGCGTGGCCCCCCTTCTCTGGGCCACTTTTGGCCCTGGGGACCCCATCCCCGGGGGCATATCCAGACTTTTGTTTTGGAGGGGGCCCATGTGGCTCCCCTCCTGAGGCCAATTTGGGCCCCAGGGACCCCAACCCCCAGGGCCTGCCTTCTTTTTAAAAAAAAAAAAAAAAAAAAAAGGAAGGAGGGCAGCGTGGCCCCCCTCCCGGGCCATTTTTGGCCCTGGGGACCCCATCCCCCAGGGTTTGGCCATTGCTTTTTTAAAAAAAAATAAAGGGAGAGGGGCTAAGCGGCCCCCCTCCCGGGCCATTTTTGGCCCCGGGGACCCCATCCCCTGGGGCTTGGCCATTCATTTTTAAAAAAAATAAATAAACAGAGGGGGCTGAGTGGCCCCCCTCCCAGGCCACTTCTGGCCCCTGGGACCTCATCCCCCGGGGCCGGCCCTCACTTTGAGGACCGTGGGGGGAGCCCTAATGCCCCCAATGTCCCTGCCAGCTTCCCGCCTCCTGCGGGAGCCGGCATTGCTTTTGGGTAAGGGGAGCTGCTGACATGCAGCTCCCTTTGCCCAAAAGAAGCAAGAAGCAAAGCAGTGTTTGCTATGGCAGGGCGGGAGCCGTGCTCCCGCCCTGCCATAGCAAATGGCAATGTCCAGCGAGTAGGCACCCCGGGACACTGCAGGAGCTGGCCCTGGGGGGTGGCTGTCCCCAGGGCCATCTAAGGCTCCAGGAGGGGGCCACGTGTCCCCCCTTTCAACTGTTTAAAGCCCCGGGAGGTGGTGTTCCCCGGGGCCAGGGGTCCTCAACAAACACCCGCATTTTAATGAAGAGTGCCTCGGGGAGGTGGTGGTCCCTGGGGCAGTGTGGGGGGGCTTGAGCCCCCCCACACTTTCTTTTTGATAATAGCCCCCGGAAGGTGGCGGTCCCCGGGGCTGCGGGGGGGCCAGGTGGCCCCCCGCATTTAAATCATGTAGCCCCGGGGAGATGGTGGTCCCCGGGGCTTGGGGGGGCCCGTGAGGCCCCCGCCTAAAATAATTTAAAGCCCTGGGGAGGTGGAGGTCTGCTGGGCTTGGGGGGCCCGCGAGGCCTTCCCCGCCCTAAAATGTAAATGCCCCGGGGAGGTGGTGGTCCCCTGGGCAGCATGGGGGGGCGGGAGGCCCCCAATGCATTTTTTTTAAAAAGCCCCAGGAAGGTGGTGTTTCCCGGGGCTGCGGGGGGGCCGTGTGCCCCCCACATATGATTAACTAAGCCCCGGGAGGTGGCCCACCCGGAAGCTTAAGGAAAACGAAGCGCGGGAGTCCGTGCTTTTTTTTTTTGGGCTAGATTCGTGCACCCTGCGCAAATTCGGCAGATATATATATTTTTTTTCAATGCTTTTTTTGGCCCTGAGCAGGCCTAGGGGGTCAAGGTGTTTCTACCCAACCCCCTTTTCTTGTTTTTTATCTTTTTTCTACTGTTTTCTTGTGACTCGGTTACCGAGTTACAAGATGGCTGCCAACACATTCTGGTTTGGAGTGTTGACAGCCAATCAGAATGAAGCTCGTGCTCGGGAGGGTTTGCGAATATTCCTCAGTGCTCAGATATCAATATTTTTATTTTTTGAATTTCTCAGGAACTACTGAACGGATTTACACCATTTAATAAAAAGGTTTCTTTCAGAACGAAGACCTACCTTTTTGCCAAATTTGGTGTAATTCCGTTCAGCAGTTCGGGCTGTAGCCATGTCTAAAGGTCCTATGGGAATTAACTATGGGAAAACGCATTTTGGGACCCCCCTTTTTTTTGGCCTCCGCTTGAGGAATCACCCCAAAACTTTCAAAACAGGAGCTGACCTGAGTGAACCATTAGTTTTGAAAATTTCGCGAAGATTCTTCAAACGTCGCCAAAGATATTGCCAAAAGAAAAAGCAAAGAGAAACAAGGCCCTAACTATAACTACCTACTGGCGACCACCAGTAGGTAAAAAATATATATATATATATATATATATTATCTACTGGCGGTCGCCAGTAGATAGTTATAGTTAGGACCTATTATCCATAGGAAATCCGTAACATTCTATTCCCAATAACTTTGGCGCCGTTTGACGAATCATCGTGAAATTTTCAAAACTAGTGGGGCGCTCCGGTCCGCTCCGGTCTTGAAAGTTTCCGGGTGATTCATAAAGCGGGGGCCGAGAAAAAAGGGGGGTCCCAAAACGTGTTTTCTCCATGTTAATTCCCTTAGGAAATTTTAGCCACGGCTACAGCCCGAACTGCTGAACGGAATTACACCAAATTTGGCAAAAAGGTAGCGCTTGGTTCAGAAAGCGACCTTTTTTTTAATTGGGGTAAATCCGTTCGGTAGTTGCGGAGAAATTCAAAAAATAAGAGTGAAAAAATCAATTTCCCATAGGAAACTTTATGCAAGGCTACAGCAAAAACTGCTGAACGGAATTACACCAAATTTGGCAAAAAGGTAGTGCTTGGTTCAGAAAGCACCCTTTTTAAAAATGGTGTAAATCCGTTCAGTAGTTGCTGAGGAAATCCAAAATAAAACACACCCTCCCGACCACGAGTTGCATGCTAATTGGCTGTCAACACTCCAAACCAGGAAGTGTTGGCAGCCATCTTGTTCCTCGGTAGAACCGAGGAACAAGAAAGCAGTAAAACAAGTGCGCAAAATGCAAAAAGGGGGCAGGGTAGAAACACCCTGACCCCCTAGGTCTGCTCAGGGGGTCCCACAAGGACCCCCTGGGCAGAAAAAAGCATTTTTTTAAATTGGCGGGATGCGCTTAGGGTGCGCGGATCCCGCCGATTTAAAAAAAAAAAAAAACACAAGAAAAAAGTGCACAAAACGCACAAAGGGGGCAGGGTAGAAACACCCTGACCCCCTAGGTCTGCTCAGGGGTCCCACAAGGACCCCTGGGCAGAAAAAGCAAAAAAAAAAAAAAGACCGGCATCGTGCCGGAGGCCGCCCCCTCCCTGCAGCAGTCTGCAACGCGCCCCCTGGCGCGTTTTAAGAAGGGGAAGTAATTCCCCTTGAATACTGGGGGTCCCTGGGGCCAACTAGCCCACCAGGAACCTCCGGTATGCGCCGGGGCTGCGTTGCAGAGAGGTGTACAGAGGCCATGCCCCTTTTACACCTCTCTGCAACGCAGCTCTGTGGCGTTTTTTGGAGGTACATGGTGGGCTAGTTGGACTCCAGGGACCCTCAGTATTCAAGGGGACTTAATACCCCAACTTAAAACACACCACGGGGCGCGTTTGCACAGTGGTGAAGGGAGGGGGCGTGGCTTCAGGTGACATGTGTGCAAACAGGCCCCGTGGCGCGTTTTAAGATGGGGAATTACATCCTCTTCAATCCTGAGGGTCCCTGGGGGCCAACTAGCCCACCAGGTACCTCCAGTAAGCGCCACGGAGCTGCGTGGCAGAGTGTTGTAAAAAGGGGCGTGGCCTCTGAACACCTCTCTGCAACGCAGCTCTCTGGCCCTTACTGGAGGTATCTGGTGGGCCAGTTGGCCCCTAGGGACCCTCGGGATTGAGGAGGAATTAATTCTCCAACTTAAAACGCGCCACAGGGCGTGTTTGCAGACATGTCACTTCAGGCCCCACCCCCTTCCTTCACCATTGTGCAAATATTCCCCTAAAATCAGCCGAACTACGAATTCCGATTTACTCACCTGTTATCAGGAGAGACCTCAGTGCTGCATCTTTGAGCCCAGTACTGATCCTGAAAAGTAATTTTAACCGTACTTACCAGTAACTTGAATTTCCTTCCATAGGCTAACATTGACTGGTTTCACTTGGAAATTCTTCTAAGTGTGGAGTTTTGGAACTTTATAATATTCCTCTAAAATCAGCCGAACTACGAATTCCGATTTACTCACCTGTTATCAGGAGAGACCTCAGTGCTGCATCTTTGAGCCCAGTACTGATCCTGAAAAGTAATTTTAACCGTACTTACCAGTAACTTGAATTTCCTTCCATAGGCTAACATTGACTGGTTTCACTTGGAAATTCTTCTGTGTGTGGAGTTTTGGAACTTTATAATATTCCTCTAAAATCAGCCGAACTACGAATTCCGATTTACTCACCTGTTATCAGGAGAGAACCAAGTGCTGCATCCTTTAGCCCAGCACTGACCCTGAAAAGTAATTCTAACCGTACTTACCAGTAACTTGTATTTCCTTCCATTGGAATCCATTGTCTGGTTTTCAGCAGAAAAGTTTCAAAGTGTCGATTTTCACAAACTACAAATATTCCTTAAAAATCGCCTGTATGACTTAAACGCATTCTTTCAACTGTTTACAGGAGATGCACCAGTGCTGGATCCAGGATCCACCACTGAGTAAGAAAAAGTTACGATAACACTACTTACCTGCTAAGTGAATTTCCTCCCATAGGATAACATTGGTGATTCTATGTGAAAAAGTTTCTGTCAACTTTTAAAATACAATAATATTCCTTAAAAATCACTACTGTAACCAAAACGCTTTTACTCAACTGTTTACAGGAGATGTCCCAGGACTGAATCTAGGATCCAGTCCTGTGGTTAGAAAAGTAATCCATAAAGTAACTAATTGCATTTAACTAGAAATTCACATTGAGCTCAATGTTGCATTGTGTTTGAAATTGTGTTGCCCATTGCAACAACTGTAACTACTGTACTTAAAAGTCTATTGCCTATTTGCAAAGTATTTAAACTAAAGTAATTCATTCTGAGAAAGTATATTTTGTAATGTGATACCAATCTTATGCACACGAAAAACAATATACAGGGTAATGATAAAACACTGTCCCAAAGGTACAAAAAACCATGAATTCTTCAGCCGGTATAATTCATTTTAATGTTCAGAGTATTTTTTCCCAAAATACTCTGAACATTAAAATGAATTATACCGGCTGAAGAATTCATGGTTTTTGTACCTTTGGGACAGTGTTTTATCATTACCTTGGATATTGTTTTTCGTGTGCATAGGATTGGTATCATATTTTGCTTTGGACCCTTGTCCTGGTTTGGGGGTTTATGGGATTATTCCCCCCACCTATAGCACCGTTAGAATTGTTAATTTGGTTTGAACTTATCACGTTATTAGGTTTAGCGCCATCTTTTCTACCTGTGAGAATTAATAACCCCTTCCAGTTTTAACCTAATATTTTGTAATGTAATGTATAATGTAATTACAATGTAATTTAAAAAATAGAATATGTAAAAATAAATAGTTTAAAAAAATGTAGTAAATCAGTATCCAAAAAATAAATATAACAATTAATACATTTAAAAATTGTCATTTACAAAACCTTTGAAATTCACTGAAAAAAACCATAGGTTTCAGACATGTTATAGTTAGGAATTAGCATTTAAAAAACCTTTGAAATTCACTGAAAAAACCATAGGTTTCAGGCACATTATAGTTAGAAATTAGCATTTAAAAAACCTTACAAATTCACTGAAAAAACCATAGGTTTTAGGGACAGTTATAGTTAGTTGGACATTGCACTCGTACAAAACCCGTGAAATTCCCCCGTTATAGTTAGTTCAGCTAACTATAACTCGCGCCCCGCAATGCACTGCTGATAACGTCACATATTACATCACTCATGACATGGTCAGTGACATCACTCATGACATCACTGATGACATCTCAAATGACATCACTGATGACATCACTGATGACATCATCCACGTGATAATCTGATGCACCTCCTCACACCCTAATATAACCTTTGATACACTCACTCTAAATCACAGACTGCCATTCGCAAAACCATAGACACTCCAACACCAATAACTACATACCCACTCACTGATTCTTAGGTCTACACACACATCCACTCACTCACCCGTACAGTCACTCATACTTACGGTCACTCAGTACAGGACTATCATATGCACTCATACTCCTATATAGACACTCAAACACCGCCACTCATCCATAGAGGTACTCACACACCTAGTCAGTCATGCAAATAATTAAACACACTGCCATTTACTCACCTATACAGTTATACACACACCAGCTCACTTACTCATACAAATACTAGCACATTCTTACGCTCTTATACAATCACTGATACAAGCACACACTCATCCATACAGTCACTCTCACAATCACACACTCTCGCTTATAGCTATTTATATACTCCAACACACATATATACTGCCTTTCACATATGTAGTTACTCACACATGTACCACTGGGACATACATTCACTCACTAACACACTCTTACACACACTTACCCACCCATACAGTCTATCACAGATGCACTCTTGAAACCATCCACCCAGTGAATCACCCACTCACACATCTATGCACAGAGTCGCACACACCCCACCCACACAAACACTCAGGCACCCATACAGATACTCAGACAACCAATCAATAACTCATATAGACACTCATGTAGCTATTCACAAACCCATGCAGCCACTTACACAGCAATAGACAGACGGATACAGACATTCACCCAGTTTAGTCACTAACCCATGCATTCAGTAAGATACGTTTAATCACTCACTTATAGAGTTAGTCACGCACCTACTAAATCATCCATACAGACACTTATACACCCACTCATTCTTCAATACGCCTTTCCCTATATATATTAAAAATATTTAAACTTTACAGAAACACACAGTCACTGGATGATGTCATCAGTGATGTCATTTGAGATGTCATCAGTGATGTCATCAGTGATGTCACTGACCATGTCATGAGTGATGTAATATGTGACGTCATCAGCAGTGCATTGCGGGGGCGCCAGTTATAGTTAGCTGAACAAACTATAACGGGGGAATTTCACAGGTTTTGTACGAGTGCAATGTCCAACTAACTATAACTGTCCCTAAAACCTATGGTTTTTTCAGTGAATATATATATATATATATATATTTATACATGTATATATATATATATATATATATATATATATATATATATATATACAGACCCACGGAGACCTTCTTGCATCCACTCACAGCCCTACTCAGACACTCATGCACATACTCACAGACCCACTCAGACACTTATGCACCCACTCACAGACCCACTCAGACACTCATAACGCCACTCAAAGACCCTTTCACACACACACACAGCTACTCACAGATCTACTCAGATACTCATGCATGCAATTAAAGACCCATTTAGACAGTCATATACCCACTGAGACACTGATGTACCCAGTCACAGATTCCTCAGAGACTCATACCCATTCAGAGACTCACTGAGATAGTTACAAATGCTCTCAAAGATCTACTTAGACTGTTTCTCAGCCACTCACAGAGCTTGTCAGACAGTTATGCACCTACTGACAGATCCACACAAAGACTCATACATGCACTCACAGGCTCATGCAGACACTTGTACATCCAGTGACAGACCCACTGATGCACCTATGTAGGCAGTGTGAGTCACAGATTCAGTTTTCTAATTATGTATTGTGAATGTGCTGTGGCTAATGGCTATTGGTGGCTATAATTAAAAAAATAAATGAAAAAATATAGGAAATCAAAATAATAACTCTACATTGAAAACACACCCCTATTTTGAAACCTTACAGTTAGGAATTTAATAAGCATAGAAATTCACTGAAAAAAACAAAGGTTACAGGGATGTTATAGTTAGGAAATACCAGAAAAAAAAACCTTAAAAATTCACTGAAAACACTAAAGGTTCTAGGGACGTTATAGTTAGGTAATAGAATTAAAAATAAATCTATAAAATTCATTGAAATAGCCAAAGGTTACAGGGATGTTATAGTTAGGTTCAGATTTCACTCATACAAAAGCAGTGAATTTCCACAGTTATAGTTACCTAAGCTAGCTATAATTTACACACTCGCAATGTGCTGCTTATTACCTCACATATTACATCACTCATGACATGGTCGGTGACATCGCTGCTGACATCTCAAATGACATCACGGATGACATCATCCACAGAACCACTCACACACCCACACAACCACTCACATACCCATTCACAGACCCATACAAGTACCACACAACCACTGACTTATTCATAGAGCCACTAACACAGAAACTCACTTACTCATATAGCCACTCATAAAACCATTCACTCACCCATGCAGCTACCCATACACTGACAATCTCATGAGTGATGTAATATATGTGGGGCCATAAACAGTGCATTGTGGGGGCAGAAGTTATAGTTAGCTCAGGTAACTATAACTGCTGAATTTCACTGGTTTTTTTATGAGTGAAACCTGAGCCTAACTATAACGTCCCTGCAACCTTTGTAATTTTCAGAGAATTTCTAAAGTTTTTTAAAATTTTATTACCTAACTATAATGTCCTTGTAACCTTTGTTTTTTAGTGATCTTCTAAGATTTTTAATGTTATTTCCTAACTATAATGTCCCTGTAACCTTTGTTTTTTTTCTGAATTTCTATGTTTTCTTCAATATTATTTACTAACTATAATGTTCCTGTAACCTTTGGTTTTTTAAGTGAATTTCTAAGGATTTTGTTCGAAAAGGGGGTCTCTAGTTGGCAATGGTATGCACCTTTGTCCAAGTAGGGACCCTTCTTCCTAGTCAGGATAAGAGGGATG
Organism: Calotriton arnoldi; assembly: GCA_963921515.1. Lineage (NCBI taxonomy): Eukaryota > Metazoa > Chordata > Amphibia > Caudata > Salamandridae > Calotriton > Calotriton arnoldi. Next base: position 16,413 of record CAWUFW010023806.1, on the reverse strand, counting down.
CACTTTTAAAATAACCCTTGCTCACCCCCTTGGTAGCTTGGCACAAGCAGACAGGCTTATCTCAGAGGCAGTGTGTAAAGCATTTGTGCACACATACAGTAATACAGTGAAACCACTACAAATGGACTCCACATCAGTTAAAAAAAATAATGAATCTTTATCTGAACCAAACAAGACCAAAATGACAAACATCTAACATACAATAATCAAAATATGATTATTAGAAGGTAAAAACTGTTTTGTCCATAGCAAACTATAGATGCGACACTTTCAACACAAAGTACATTGGATGCGTCAAAATCATAAACAAAAACAGCCGCAGGGAAGGTGATGCGTTGGTTCCTAACGCCCAGGGGAGGTGATGCGTCGGTTCCTTACTGTCACGCAGGGGAGGTGATGCGTCGGTTCCTTACTGAAGAAGAGTGATTGTATCGGTTTCTTACTTTGCGGGGAAATGATGTTTTGGTTTCTTAGTGCAGCCCCAGCATTGTTGTAGACCTGGTGCCCAGGTATGATGCATGGGGATTTGGAGATGCATCAGTTCTCGATGTAGCGTCAATGGCGCTGCATTGATCTCTCCAGCCGTGGTCCCATGATGCGTTGGTTCTTGTAGTCGCACAGCAGGGCCTGTGCTGTAATCGGTGCAGTGATCTCGGACTTCGGAGATCGGTGCACAAGATTCAGCATGCACCAATTTCTCCAACCACAGGCAGGTGCTGCATCGGTTTCTTCAGCAGCACAGCGGTGATGAGTCGGAAACGGGTGTGGATGCTTCACGCTTCTTTAGTTGCTTCTCTTTTCCCAGCTCCCAGCAGCAGCAACATCCTCCAGAGGCCCAACACAGGAACAGGCACCTCTTGGCAGGTCAGAACTCCCAGCAAAGAAATTCAGGGGAGCTGGTGGTGAAGTCTTTGTGTCCCTGAGACTTCAGAACAGGAGGCAAGCTCTACTTCAAGCCCTTGTAGATTTTCCTCAAGCAGGATACACAGCACACAGCAAAGTCTTGGTCCTCTCCTTGGCAGAAACAGCTACTGCAGGCCAACCCCAGACAGCACACAGCAAAGGGGCAATATTTCTCCTTCAGCTTTCCCAGCTCTTCTCCTTGGCAGAGGTTCCTCTTGAGTCCAGAAGTAATCTAAAGTTCTGGGGTCTGGGCCCCAATATTTATATCCCATTTCCCTTTATTCTCTGGTGGCATAGAGGCTTTGTCCTCAGTCAAAATCAGTTCTGTCCTCTCTGGTCCAGCTTCCCAGCAGGAGGTGGAGACAGCATTGTTCAAGGCAGACCAGGAATATTCAGGTGCAAGGAAATCTCCTCTCCCTATCCTAAGTGCAGCCCACTATATTCAGCCCAGCCCTGACTCATCCAGGAGAGTCAGGACACACCTCAACCCCCCAGTGGCTGTCTACAGTGAATGCACATCCCTAGCCCCTGTCACTCTAAAGCCAGACAGTCAATCCACAAACCAGCAGAGGCACCCAAGATGGCTGAACAAGAAAATTCTCACTTTCTAAAAGTGGTATTTTCAAACACACAACATAAAAATCATCTTTACTAAAAGACGCATTTTTATATTCTGAATTCAGGCATACAAAACTCCATCTTTCTATCTTGTCCCAATGGGAAGTTATATTTATAAGATGTTATAAATAAACTCCCATTCTATCCTGTGGGACAGAAAGCCTTTCAATAGTGAAAAATGAACTATACTGTATTTCACTATCAGGACATGTCACACATATCAGTACACATCCTACCTTTCACATACACTGCACCCTGCCCACAAGGGTACCTTGGGCCTACCTTAGGGGTGTATCACTTGTAATAAAAGGAAGGTTAGGGCCTGGCAAGTGGGTGCACTTGCCAGGTCGACTTGGCAGTAAAACTGCACTCAGACACTGCAGTGGCAGGTCTGAGAACCTTTGGCAAGGTTGCTTGTGTGGGTGGCACAATCAGTGCTGCAGGTCCACTAGCAGCATTTGATTTACAGGCCCTGGGCACACACAGTGCACTGTACTAGGGACGTATCAGTAAATCAAATAAGCTAATCATGGGAACACCAATATATAATAATAATTTACGCAGACAGCATATAAACTTTAGCACTGATCAGCAGTGGTAAAGTGCCCAGAGTCCTAAAACCAATGCAAACAGGGTCAACAACAGGAGGCCAAAGAGCAAAATGTCTGGGGATAAACCCGCTGGAACAGTCAGGTCTAACATATTCCCTAACTGTAACCTGTAACCTTTGAGAGTGAGTGTGTGAGTGAGTGCATGATAGTCTCACTAGGTGTGTGAATGGGGCTGTGAGTGTTTGAGTGGGTCTGTGAATGGGTGTATGAGCATCTGAGCGGGTGTCTGAGTGGGTACATAAGTATCTGAGTGAGTGTCTGAGACGGTCTGTGAGTTGGTGTGAGAGTATATGAGTAGGTTTGTGAGCACCTCCATGAATGAGTGAGGGAGTCAGTTTATAAGTGAGTCCATGTGTATCTGAGTGGGTCTGTGAGTGGGTCTGTGATTCTCTGACTGGGTATATGAGTGGGTGTGTCTGTCTCTGACTGGGTTTATGAGTTGGTGTGTGAGTCTCTGAGTAGGTCTGTGGGTGTGAGAGAGTATGATTGGTTTTGTAAGTGGTTGCATTAGAGTGTGAGTGAGTCTGTGAGTGGGTGTAAGTGCCTGAGTGTGTCTGTAAGTGGGTGCATGAGTGTCTGAGTGAGTCTATGATGCATGTGAGAGTATCTGAGTAGATCTATGAGTCGGTGCGTGAGTGGGTCTGTGAGTGGGCATGTGTCATGGTTCTGGCTGGTGGCTCTAGGGGTACATGCTTTTATGCAGGTGTGGTAAAATCCATGGGCCCTTTGCCATGGCTAAGTATTGGTGCATTGTCCTGTGAACACTGCATCAGTAATGGAACAGCAATAATACTGTGCCCTACAACCCCAAGAAGCACAGTACAATGCAACCAAACTAATCCTTGGTCCTGTGACATTCACATCATTGTGCTGAATATGCCATCTAATGTTGTATTATATTCCAGCTCGTTCTAGCATGCTGGATTCTCCTGGGGAGTACATTGCCCAGTTTCCTGAGTGGTACGGCCATAATGAGAGGGGCTTCCATACAAAACAAGCCTCCACCCATGGTCAGTAGTTCGCTATGGTTGATCCTGCAGTGGAGCGGTCATCCGGAATTCTCCTTTGTCATGTTGGCACCTGGGGACCCAGATTGGGATGGTACATCAGCGCTGGGGGATGTGTGGGCAGCGCTTCCCCTGATTGCAAACATCGAACATTGCATAGGCTCTTATTGAACCGGCAGTACGGAAAAGAAGCATAGGGTAAGAGCGCATTGTGCTACCTTTGTGATATACATCCCCTGTTGTAATTTTTGGAACATTGACATTAGATATTGTACTTGGGCATTGTGATAGCACAGGAAAAGTCTGAAACGTCTGATTTAAATGTGTAAGGCAGGACCTGCATGCCTGCAAACACGAACAGTAAGAACAATTCTACATTGCTGCATGTAAATAGACTTGTGGGGGAACTTTAAAGTGGAACCTGACAACCATAATTAGCAGTGCTGCTACAACTGTTTTTACAGGATTGTATACAAGGTCTGCTCAAGTCATCTTCAGAGCAGAACCTTGTGGGTATTAGACCATATGTGTATATATATATATGTATATATATACATATATTTCTAACTGCTCCCAACAGATTCACATAGGAGACGGCACTCCGTAGAGATGAAATCGAATTTATTTACACAAAGCAAAAGGCAGACAACGTCTATGCGTTTCGGCTTGAAAGCCTTGTTCACAACGCTGCTTTGATCACAAAGTAAGTGTTAAATAAAGTTTCAAACAGACATGGTCATAGAAAGAGGCATATCATATGCAGTGTGTCCTAGAGTAAACAGTCGGCCATTTTGGAACATGTTGTTAATACATGCATGTGGACAGAAATAAACAATAACATACTGTTAAACAGCTGTACAACGAAGGTCTGGTTATATGCACAAATGATAACTGAAGGTGGTAATAGGGACATCGAGGTAGATACTCCGCGGTATTACCCACCGTCTGGAGATACCGTATCCTCGCAAACACATGGTGTGCAACCAAATACTATGCACACAAGACACCACTTAATACAGCCCAAGTGGGTGAAGGACGTAATGTATAGATCAAGGACATCTTGTCCTAGAGAGTTGCCTTACAAAGAAAAGGGGAAGACCAACACAGATATAGCCAAAATTCTAAACAATGATTAGAGATAAATTCCAGCCCCAGTGGGCAAAGTCTACAATGCATGAACAATGGACATCTTGTCCTGAAATTGCCTCACGGCTGTTTACAAACATAGACAAATTCTGACCATGGTTATAGGGTAGTCCATACTGGGTAACACGTGCACTCAAATACCACGTATTCACAAAAGGATTAGTAAGAACAAAAAATAATAAAATAATAAAATAAAATAAGAAATTAGACATCTTAGCTCTTTAGCTGTCATTTCTCGGTAATCCGTCTGGACAACCTGCAACAGAGATAGAAAAAATATACTGTTGAAACACTTATCTTGGTGACAGACAAAACAAATTAAAATTAGAATTTAACAATTAAAAGCCTATACAGGGCATATTTCTTTAGTGCATAGATCAACATTTTGCAAAATCCAGGAAGAAAACATAGAAAAAGAAGAAGAACTCTTGATTAATGTACATAAAGCAGTAAAGACATCAAGTGGACACCACTTTAAAGGAAAGTATACATCTCCTCATCGATGTTCATGCCTGCCGGCTCCTTTGTACCCATTCTCAAAATATTCAAGTTGTCTCAGGGCTTTCCCTCTGTCCCCTCCTCTGACGATTTTGACTACCTGATCTAGGATGCAATAGGTCAACTTGGATGGATCCCTGTTGTGATGCTCCAAAAAGTGCCTTGCTACCGGGTATGTTGTGTCAGCATTCTTAATGGCATGCAAATGTTGTAGAACCCGCTTATGGGCTTCTAGATTTGTGCTCCCGACATAACCTTTGGGGCATGGACATTCCAATAAATAAACCACGTACTCAGACTTGCAATTGAGTGGTTTTGAAATATTCGAATGCTTGCCTAGACATGTTGTCACCTCTGTTGTGTTTTTGCCGTGTCGACAGGCCTTGCATTTACTGCACTTTTTGACCCCTTTGCTGGGTTTGAGCCAATGTTGCTGTGTGTTAGTGTAGGTGTTGACTAGTTTGTTCCCTATTGTTAGAGAGCGTCGATATTTCAAGTCAGGTCTTCGGGAGACATCTTTACCTATGACTGACTCTTGCTTAACCAAATACCAGTGTCTGTTTAGTGCTCCCCTCAACTCTTTGTGATAAGGATTGTAGGTGGTGATAAACCTGTTTACAAGCTTCACCTTCTCTTCTTCATCTGGTTTCTTAAACAGGAGATCTGTTCTTCTCGCTTTTCTAGCTTTGAGTTTAGCTTGTTCTAGAACAGGACACTGATATCCTCTGGCTGTTAGTCTGGTACAGATTTCTCTTTCAGCCTGCTCATACTCCCTATTTGTTCCACAGATTCTTTTGGCCCTCAATAGCTCACCATAGGGAATGCTGTTCTTGAGTGGTTGTGGGTGTGAGCTGTTTGCATGCAGTGTTGTGTTGCCTGCTGATGGTTTACGGTAAACAGAGGCACAGAGGCATTGATCCTTGACTTCTACTTTCACATCTAAAAACTCAATTTCAGTGTTACTGATTCTGCTTGTGAACAGTAGGTTCAAATTGTTGGAGTTACTTCAATCAACAAACTCTGCTACAGAAGTAAGGTCGCCCTTCCAAAGAATAAAAAGATCACCAATGTACCGTAACCATGTCACAATGTGTGACAACCATCTTTCCATTTCTTGCCCATGAAGCACCTGCTCCTCCCACCAGCCCATATGCAGATTCGCATAGCTGGGGGCGATGCAGGTGCCCGTTGCTGACCCTTGTTGCTGTCTATACAGTATATTGTCAAAAAGGAAGACGTTACATGTTAGACACCACTTAATCATAGTACTCAGCATCTTGTTATGGCGGTTGCCAATAGGTAGTTATAGTTAGGACCTCGTTTCTATTCAAAAAGCATTTTTTCTTTTGCCAATATCTTTGGCGCCGTTCGACGAATTTTCAAAACTAATGGTTCACTCAGGTCAGCTCCTGTCTTGAAAGTTTCAGGGTGATTCGTCGAGCGGGGGCAGAGAAAAAAGGGGGTCCCAAAACGCATTTTCTCCATGCTAATTTTCATAGGAACTTTAGATAAAGCTACAGCCCGAACTGCTGAACGGAATTACGCCAAATTTGGCAAAAAGGTAGGTCTTGGTTCAGGAACCAACCTTTTTTTTAAATGGTGTAAATCCATTCAGTAGTTCCTGAGAAATGCAAAAGATAAAAATATTGATATCTGGCTGCCAACACTCCAAACCAGGAAGTGTTGGCAGCCATCTTGTGACTCAGTTTTACCGAGTCACAAGAAAACAGTAAAAAGAAAGGATAAAAAACAAGAAATGGGGGCAGGTTAGAAACACCCTGACCCCCTAGGCCTGCTCAGGGGGTCCCACAGGGACCCCCAGGGCCCAAAAAAGCATTTTCTTTTCGGCCGGAGTTGCGCTGGGTGCGCAAATCCGGCCGAAATAAAAAAAAAAACAAAGCGCGGGAGCTCCCATGCTTTGTTTCTTTGAGCCCCCGGGTGGGCCAGCTCCCGGGGCAATGTCCAATTAATTAGCGGGGGTCCATGGGGGCCCCCGCAGCCCCTGGGACCACCACCTCTCTGGGTCTTCATCAATAATATATGGGGGGACACGCAGCCCCCCTGCAGCCCCGGGGACTGCCACCTCCCTGGGGCTTTATTTATTTTAGGGTGGGGGGCTTCGGAGGCCCCCCCAATCCCTGGGGACCGCCAGCTCCACAAGGCTTCCAAAAAATAAGGGTGGGGGCCTCGCGGGCCCCCCCAAGCCCCAGGGACCGCCACCTCCTCGGGGATTTTAAAAATAATTAGTTTGGGGGGGCTCGAGCCCCTCTACACTGCCCTGGGGACCACCACCTCCCCGGGGCTTTGACTAAAATAAATACAGGGGTCCGTAGCGGATCCCTGGCCTCAGGGACCACCACCTCCCCGGGGCTTTAAATATGTTGGAGGGGGGCCACGCAGCCCCCCTCGTGGAGCCCTCCTTGGCCCTGGGGACTGCCACCCCCCAGGGCCGGCTCCGGCAATGTCCCGGGGTGCCCAGCCCCGGGACATTGCAGTTTGCAATGACAGGGCGGGAGCACGGGTCCCGCCCTGTCATTGCAAACACTGCTTTGCTGGAAACCTGCTCTCGCTTCCATGAAGCAAAGCAGATTGCTTTTGGACAAGGGGAGCTGCATGTTAGCCGCTCTCCTTGTCCAAAAGCAATGCCGGCTCCCGCAGGAGGCAGGGAGCTGGCTGGGACCGTGGGGGCATTGGGGCTCCCCCTGTTAGGAGGCCTGTATTGAGCATGGCCAGTACTCATATTGTGTACTGAGCATGGCCAATATTGATACTGAGTATGACCAATAGGTGGAGTCATTGCATAACTTATTTCCAATGTTGCCTTAAAAAGCAGAAAGAACATGTCTTCCATGACTACTTATTGATTAATGCATGTAGTTTCAATAAGGTTCAGTTTTATTTTCAGTATTGGTTTCAAACGTGACAGTAATATTATTTATGAAAACTGTTTTAGTGGTAGGCTGGTGTACTTTCATACGATTTAGTTTATTTCCAGTGCAGGCTGTTCAGAACGTTGGTTCCTAATTGCACGTGTCTGCCGCTTGTCAATAACTGTACTCGCTTTGACAGTTACCCGCATGCTACACGTGTTAGCCCCACATGCGCCCCACCCATCTGATTCCTATAAATAGAACACAAGAACAACGAGACGCGTTTGATCTCGTCATTCTGTTCCCGCTTACCTGATATCGCTTCCTGAAGACGCAATGCTGCATTCTAGATTCTTCTCCTTCATCTTCCGGATGCGATCGTGCCGATCCAGCATTCCGTGGTTTCCAGGGCAAGACACTGGGCTTCTCGTTGCTTCCGGTATTTCCTCCGCCCTGCAAAACAAAAGAAAATCAAGTAAGGCATTTCCAGTGTTTTGCGCTTCGTGCAGACAATTCTTGAGAACATTTACAGGTACTTTTGATTTATCCTAAGAACTCATTGACATTTAACGCTAGCACAAAGAGACTCTTCGCTATTCATTTTTACGGACACTTCGATCAGTGACTTTGGGCATAATTTCTTGCATTCTTTGTCTTACGATTTGTGGTACAAAGAGGAAAGAAGCATTATCTCTTGTAAGTGTAACTTCGGTTGTGAAAAAGATTACTGATAATTGGCATTTGTAGATTTCTGGTGATGAGTGAATATTAACACATGTTATTTATTTTGCGTAGATAAATAAGAAATGGGTTTGCACGGTCATTAGTAACCAGGCAAGAGAGAGTGGAACATATCTCCTAGTTGAACAAAAAGCAGCCAATACAGAAGAGAAAGGTACAATGATATGTAACGGAATAGAACATGTGCATTGAAGTTTAACTCAAAAGTGCAGTATATCGTTGTCCTACTTGTTGTATTCTAGGTGTTAGAAAACGAAGTCCTTTATTGATCAACGCCACATTGAGGGTGCATGCAGTACCACAGACGTTCTCAGAACAAGAAGACAGCAGTGTGTCTTTTCTTTTTTATTTATTTTGTCCCATTTTTTCCCCTTCCCCTAGAGGTCTGTTCATGCCTTGGTGTCTTTTGAGTGCAACTGGGCAGGTATAGACATTTGGGGGGTGTAGGGATCTATCATCTCATCTCTCAAATCGAACATCCTGGTTTTCAGGTGGGTGGTAACTTGACACCCCCGCCGACCCCAATGTGAGGCCAGGCCCCGGGGATGGGGTCCCAGGGGCCAGAAGTGGCCCGGGAGGGGGGTTACGCATCCTCCCTCCAAAACTATTTTTTTTAAAAAGCAGGGCAGCCCTCGGAGGATGGGGTGCCCGAGGCCAAAAGAGGCCCAGGGAAGGGGGGCCATGTGGCCCCCCTCCCATCAAAATATTTAAAAAAATAAAAATAAACGAGGCCAGGCCCGAGGGATGGGTCCCCGGGGCCAAAATTGGCCCAGGGAAGGTGGAGCCACACGGCCACCCTCCTGTAATAATTTTTTTTTTTTAAAATGCGGCACAGCCCCGGGGGATGGGGTACCCGGGGCCGGAAAAGGCCTCGGGAGGGGGGCCGCACTGCCCCTTCCCGTTTTTTTATTTTTTATTTTTTTAAAATGGGTCAGGCCCTGGGGGATGGGGTCTTCAGGGCCCACAAAATATTAAGAAAAGGGGGGCCAAACAGCCCCCTTCTAATAAAAAAAAGCAGAAGCCGGCATCTCGCCGGAGGCCCAGCCCCTCCCTGCACCACTATGCAAACGCGCCTTCTGACGTGTTCTGGATTGGGGGATTAAGTCCCCTTGAATCCTAAGGGACTTTAAGGGCCAACTAGCCCACCAGGTACCTCCAGTAAGCCCTACACAGTGGGAATGCTGAGAGGTGGTCTGAGGCCACGCCCCTTTTTACACCACTCTGCAAACGCGCCTCTTGGCGTATTGCTGGTGGGGCGAAGAGGTCCTCTTGTGTCCTGAGGACCTCAGGACTAAAGTGGACTTCATCCCCCGGGCAGCAGTGCACCAGGAGGTGCGTTTGCAGAGTGGTGTAAAAAGAGGGCGTGGCCGCGGACCATTCTCAGCAATCCAGCTGTGTGGTGCTTACTGGAGGTACCTGTTGGGATACTTGGCCCCCAGGGACTCTCAGGATTCAAGGGGACTTAATCCCCCAACCCAGAACGTGCCAGGAGGCACATTTGCAGAGTGGTGGAGAAAGGGGGCATGGCCTGTGTCCACCTGTCAGCTATCCCACTATCTGGGGCATACTGGAGGTATCAGGTAGGCTAGTTGGCCCCTAAGGACCCCCAGCAGCGACCGGGACTTTAATCCTGATCCAAAAGCATGCCAGGAAGTGTGTTTGCAGAGTGGTGGGGAAAGGGGGCGTGGCCTGCTATGAGAACTTAGCAATCCTGCTGTGTGAGACTTCCTTGAGGTAATAGGAGGGGAAGTTGGCCCCCAAGTTTATTACTAACAATTGTTGTAGGTATTGTAGTATAGTTCATTTGCGGATCCATTTCTTGTGTGTTTTTCTGTTGCTGTGGCCGCTGTGTGATCCTCCGCTGGCTGAGTTTGCGCTTTTGCCTTCGTTTGCCGCGTTTGAAATTGGCATTTTTCCGCTTTTGGAGTTCTGTGCTCTTGGACGTAGGGTTTGGCGCCTGTCCTGACGCAGGCAGTCCACCTCTTGCGCCAAGGATAATTTGGTAAACCCCAACCCTGCGGCACTTTGACCTTGTTCAGTCTCTGATTCACTGCCTGCCACCGAGCTAAGATCCGACATGGACATTGAGGATTGCGCAGCATCACCTTCCGTAAGGGTAATTGCCTTTACTAATGTTTGTTTGCTTTTTTGGTCCTTGATAGACTCAAATTTTTTGGCAAAAGTGAAGACTTGTCCATTTTGATAATCAATTTTGTCCCTTTGGAATTTAAACGCTTTGCGTTTTTTTATTATCTCCTCCTCTTTGCCTAAGCGGCTCAACATTTCTTCTTGATATTTGTTCCCAATATCGACAGACCCCAGCTTTTCAATCTCCTCTTTTAGTTCGTCGATTTTAATTTGAAGCGCGGCGCGATCGCTTTCCGCGTATTTCACTAAAATCTTTACCAATTTGCACGACGAATCTAAGTTACATTCAGCCCACTCAGCTAGCATGTTAGGATCAGGGTTCTCGTAGCTGGGGGCTAGCATTATACGTAAACCACGAGGTATACGTCCAACTTCCAAATATCTGGATAATGAGCGATGTTCCCACCACTTAGATTGTTCGGCGCGCATCAACTTTTCAAGTTTTTTGTAAAGGTCTCTTAGGTCAGACTGACCCAATGGCACTGTGCTGCGCTGTACACTAGTAAAAGACTCAGCCACCGGTGAGTCATTAAACATTTCACATGCCGCTTCCTCGCGGCTCCTCAAAGCGTCTGCGGACATTGTGCAATGCAATTACTTTGATAATGCTCGTATAAACAGCCAGTGAATACTCACTGACTGCCGAGCAAGCACACTCCTTCTCCGGACAAATAACGCCAGTTCCTATCTCCACTGCAATCCTGGTTACGCCCGTGTCAACCGATACGGGCTTGGTCACCACTGGCTGTGGGCAGGAAAATGTAGCGTTGTCTGGGGGCAACTGCGGCTGAACCTCACAGGAACGTTAATCTCTTCCGGTTGCACGGAAGAATGCTTCCTGCCGCTCGGCCCAAGAATGAAGGAGGGGTCCGTGAGAAACTGAGGAAGCAGCCCAGTAGTATCGTTGCAGATAAGTTTCGTCGTGTTGCTTCCTTTCTCCCGGATAGACGAACACGGACCCAGTATTTCGTGCAAAATAATTTATTGTTTAAAGCACGACCGCCATGACGCGTTTCAGCCCTCCAAGGGCCTTGATCACATGACGCCATGAGGAATAGTAAACCTTTTTAAAGTGACAGTGCAGTAACACGTGTTAGCAGATAAAAAACTACAATAAACATAGAAAAAATTGTTGCATTAACGTAGTATTACATCTTTTGTTCATCAAGCAGCAATATACTGTATTGTGTGAATGCAAATGCATTATTTCATGAACATTATGCATTTTTGTGTGTGCCAGCAAAGTTCATTTACTTGACACACATAGAAGCTCAGTCGAGATTAAGAGGTACTAATAATTATTAATATAATAAAAATAATCATCAATAAAACCTGTGTGGGTGTATACTCTTAATATTGATTCATGTTGTTCTACGACTGCCACAATACAATTTTAAAAATACTTAATAATATCATAAATAAATATCCATTACCTCATAAATACATACTTATATATACAGAATTCAATAAATAATAAATTACTTATTCATTCATAAATAATTAAAACTTTCATTGAATTACAAATTGGTAAAAAAGCTGCCATAGATTCTAAGAAACATACTACTGATATATTGCCGTAGTGGACTATAAATTTAAACTCTATGTAACTGTGACTAATAGTGCAAGTGTATGATAAAATAAGTGCTATAAAACTAACTGGTTAAAAGGATTTCTAGGAAAAATTCATATGAAACATTAACATCTATCTACAAGTGTACTGGAAACTAGTATATGACCCTACAAACATGTGTAAAATTCTTCACTGGAGTTAAGACCGTTGGGCACCTTAGTATCTAACTCCAGGATATATCTAGTTTCCAACTTTCTAAGCATAGCTTCTCGGTTGCCACCACGTCTAAGTGGGGGGATCATGTCAACCACAAAATAGCTTAGGTGAGCCAGGCTACTTCCATGTTTCTCCTTGAAGTGCCTGGCCACTGGGTATGATGCATCATTATTAGTGATAGCCCTCGTGTGCTGGAGTATTCTTTTGTGAACCTGCAACTTGGTGCTACCAACATATTGCAGGCCACAGGAACACTCCAGCACATAGACGGCATATTCAGATTTACAAGTCAGTTTTTTGGAAATGGTAACTGGCGCCTCTTGAAAAGGGATTTTATATGTAGATCTACTTTTTCCATACTTGCAAGCTTTGCATGCCGAGCATTTAGCAAATCCCTTTGTGGCTTGCAACCAATTACTTCTAGACGATATCTCTGGACTACTCTTAACGAGCATATCGCTCATAGAACGCGCCTTTCTGAAGGTTATGCTAGGTACGTTAGTCAATGTGTCTCCTATTATTGGGTCATTGCGCACTAGCGCCCAGTTTTTGTTAATTATTTTACGCAAGGCCCTGTGTTGGCGATTATATGTTAGTATCAATCTGGGCGGATCCATTTTACCTTCAGAATTGGGTTGCAGCCCTAATGGTTTCTTAGTGGTAGTCAATGCCGTCAATCTAGATATTGATTCTGTTTTTATGATGGCTTTGTCAATCATTTCTGCAGTATAACCCCTGGCCAGGAATCTACACTTGCTCTCTGTTTGAGCCACAACACAATCTTCCTCCATGCTACAGATACGTCTAATCCGCAGCATTTCCCCGTAAGGGATGCTGCGAATTAAATGTTCAGGATGGTGACTGGTAGCATGGAGTACCGTGTTTCCTGCAGTGGGCTTGCGATGTAATCTCGTTTCCAGCTTGCCCTCATGTATGAATATCTCTACATCCAGGAAGTTGACCGTATCCCTACTTAAATTAGATGTGAAATGCAGGTTTAACTTATTGGTATTGATATGCTGGATGAACTCATTTGCCCTTTCCTCACTTCCCTTCCATATACAAAACAGGTCGTCGATGTATCGATACCAAAGTATCACGTGCTCAACTAATACATCGGCGAACGCTGTATTGAGGACCTGCTCCTCCCATAGGCCCATATGAAGGCAAGCATAACTAGGGGAGAAGCAGGCCTACCATCTACTAATATCCGAATGGCACAAAAAGAACATGCTTGAACTGGAAGAATATTTGTTTCTTAGACGGCTTAACCCCATCGTTCCTACATTTTACCATCTTCCGAAAGTGCACAAGGACCGATTGCATCCACCTGGTAGACCTATTGTAGCATCATAAGGGAGCCTAACAGAACGGATGTCTATATATATTGACTTTTTTCTGGCTCAACATGTGCAGAAATTGAAGTCATACATTAAGGACACTAAGGACTTCCTGGGACGTTTAAAATCCATACAGTGGGTCGAAGGGGACTTATTGATGGTACTCGATATTGCCAGCCTTTATACATGTATTTCACATAGTGATGGACTGAGTGCGGTAAAATATTTTCTGGACAATTGGCCCCTGAAATTTCTACAACACAATGTACTGCTGCTAAACTTCATTGATTTTTGTCTTAACAGCAATATTTTCCTTTTCCAGAGTCAACTATATAGACAGGTATCCGGAACGGCGATGGGCACCTGCTTCGCCCCCAGCTACGCAAATCTTTTCATTGGCTGGTGGGAGGAGCAGGTGGCCTGGGCCACGTCCAACAGTATTTGGACTGATAACATCGTCACCTGGCATCGTTATATCGATGACTTGTTTATTGTCTGGAGGGGATCATTTGAGACAGCACAAACCTATATAGAGAGATTGAATGCCAATGAGATCAATTTGGTATTTACGGGGGAAGTTTGCGCTTCCTCCGTCAATTATTTGGATCTCACTGTATATGTTAATGAAGGGAAGCTATGCACGAGATTACATAGAAAGGAAACGGTGGGGAATTCAACCCTTCATGCCTCGAGCAGCCATCCGAGGAATCTCATCAGCAGTATCCCCTATGGGGAACTGTTGAGGATTAAACGTAACAGTTCTAATGAACAGGAATTCCAATTGGCTGCAGAGAAAAGTATACAACGTTTCTATATGAGGGGTTATGGGCAAGAAGTCCTTAACACAGCTTTACTTAGAGTTAATTCCCTTGAGCGAGAGCAGTTATTATGAGAGAAAAACAGAGAAATGGCAAACCCAAAGGAAAAAGAGGGCAAATTCAGATTAATAACAACTTACTCTGAGAATGCGGGAGACCTTAAAAGAATATTAAGAAAAAAACTGGCATACCCTCTTGGCAGACAATATAATAGGCAAAGATCTGCCATCTAATCCACTGGTTACTTTTAGAAAGGCGAACTCATTAAAAAATGCCCTGGTACATAGCTATCGGGCAGTAGAGACACCTAGATCTGTATTGAGTCCTCTGGAAGGATTTTTTCCCTGCGGGAAGTGCAAAGCCTGCAAGGGGAGCAAGAGGGTTTTAACCTATGATATTCCAGCAGTGAAGAGTCCCAAGAAAATCAGGAAATTCCTAACATGCACAACACCATACACAGTCTACTGTTTGGAGTGTCTGTGTGGCCTTAGATACATCAGCAGCACTATTCATCCTACCAAAGTTCGGATTTTAGAGCACATGAGGGCCATTACGAATGGGGATGAGGTGTACCCAGTTGCGCGAAATTTCAATAAGGAACATCAACGCAACAGTGACCTTCTTAGTTATTTCTGCATTGACCACATACCAGCAAATGCTCGAGGTGGGGATAGGATTCTTAGGCTTAGGCGGTTAGAATCACGATATATAATTGAACTCCAGACTAAGGCTCCTCTAGGACTAAACAGCATTGAAGAACTGGCAATTCATCTAGGAGACTAATCACTCTTTCCTGCAATATTGTAATATTAGGATGATTCTGAGAATTCGGCTGAATTCCATTATGTCATGGATATCATCTATATTCTAATCTATTTTGATTCGGATTGCATTTTGGTTTCTTACAATGAGTTTCTGGATTCGAATTATTGTGGCATGCTATCTGATTGCGCCATATTGATCAATAAGGGCTGGGCCCTTATACTGTGAACTTTTTTTGAATGTTTTATTGTATGTTTCTGAATGAACTTCTAAAAGAATTGGTTTAATTTTAATATAATTCTGAATCATAGAAGAAAGAATTATGTGTTTAAATAATGTTCTGCTTTGTCTACCACTTATGCAAATTCAATAGGATTCATTTATGAGGCAACAATTTGAATTCCCATAAGGCTTTATGGGGATTATTGTAAATTTTGACTGCCCATCCAGGGCGTGATTAGAGCATTATAACTGTGGTTGGTTTTATCGTATTTCAAGGTATATGAGCACAGGCCCATCCAGGGCATAATAAAATGCGGGGCCAAAGTGGTACAATCTGTATTTACGAAGGTAACGGTTGAAATGTTATTGAACAATTTCCGTTTTGAGCATGATTTAACATGTGAGAACTGTTATATTTATAATAGTTATTGCCACTGATGTCCGTTGATAGGTTTGAAATAACTTGTCTTAGTGATACGATACTACTACACTGCCTTAAGCAATACATCCAATATGGCGCTGATATTAGCGATGGGTGCAAGCTCGTTTTTAAGGGATTTGTTCCTTATTTGTGTTGCCACAAGGAAATACAATGTTGATAAATGGTGAAAAATGGCGTTTCGTGGCAAACATCGACAAAGGCTGTTGCCGAAACGCTTCTGTTGTGCCTAAGGTTCTCAATAAATCTTTGAACCTGCCCCCGCGAGTGCTGTCATCCTTGGGAGAGAGTGTCCTGGAGGAATGTGCAGCGTGATGGAATTGCGGGAGCACCCCCGCATGAATGGCACCCGTCCACGAGTGCACTGAGCTGGTGCGTGAGTGGAGCAGTAATATATATATATATATATTACCTACTGGCGGTCGCCAGTAGGTAGTTATAGTTAGGACCACGTTTCCATAGGAAAAGCATTTTTTGATGTGCTTATAACTTTGGCGTCGTTTG